>WAAD01037776.1:20259-41134 GCA_013389945.1 Fregata magnificens
GTTACCTGGCATACGGAGAAGGCGGAGGTACTCCATGACTTTTTTGCCTCAGTCTTCACCAGCAAGTGCTCAAGCCACACTGCCCAAGTCGCAGAAGCCAAAGGCAGGGACTGGGAGCATGAAAAACCACTCACTGTAGGAGAAGATCAGGTTCGAGACCATCTAAAGAACCTGAAGGTGCACAAGTCTATGGGACCTGATGAGATGCATCCGTGGGTCCCAAGGGAACTGGCAGNCAGAAGGAAATGGGAGACCCAGTTACCTGGCATACGGAGAAGGCTGAGGTACTCCATGACTTTTTTGCCTCAGTCTTCACCAGCAAGTGCTCAAGCCACACTGCCCAAGTCGCAGAAGCCAAAGGCAGGGACTGGGAGCATGAAAAACCACTCACTGTAGGAGAAGATCAGGTTCGAGACCATCTAAAGAACCTGAAGGTGCACAAGTCTATGGGACCTGATGAGATGCATCCGTGGGTCCCAAGGGAACTGGCAGATGAAGTTGCTAAGCCACTATCCATCATGTTTGAGAAGTTGTGGCAGTCTGGTGAAGTTCCCACTGACTGGAAAAGGGGAAACATAACCCCCATTTTTAAAAAGGGAAAAAAGGAAGACCTGAGGAACTACAGGCCAGTCAGTCTCACCTCTGTGCCTGGCAAGATCATGGAGCAGATCCTCCTGGAAACTATGCTAAGGCACATGGAAAATAAGGAGGTGATTGATGACAGCCACTATGGCTTCACTAGGGGCAAATCATGCGTGACAAATTTGGTGGCCTTCTATAATGGGGTTACAACCTTGGTGGATAAGGGAGAAGCAACTGACATCATCTACCTGGACTTGTGCAAAGCATTTAACACTGTCCCACATGACATCCTTGTCTCTAAATTGAAGAGACATGAACTTGAAGGATGGAGCACTCGGTGGATAAGGAATTGGCTGGATGGTCGCACTCAAAGAGCTGCGGTCAGCAGCTCGATGTCTCGGTGGAGACCAGTGACGAGTGACGTCCCTCAGGGGTCCGTACGGGGACCACTACTATTTAACATTTTTGTCAGGGGCGTGGACAGTGGGATCGAGCGCACCCTCAGCAAGTTTGCGGATGACACCGAGCTGAGTGGTGTGGTTGATACTCTAGAGGGAAGGGATGCCATCCAGAGGGACCTTGACAGGCTAGAGTGGTGGGCCCGTGCGAACCTCATGAAGTTCAACGAGGCCAAGTGCAAGGTCCTGCACCTGCGTCAGGGCAATCCCAAACACGCATACAGGCTGGACGATGAANCCCCAACATAAGAAGGACATGGACCTGTTGGAGTGAGTCCAGAGGAGGGCCACAAAGATGATCAGAGGGCTGGAGCACCTCTCCTATAAAGGCAGGTTGAGAGAGCTGGGGTTGTTCAGCCTGGAGAAGTGAAGGCTCTGGGGAGACCTTATAGCAGCCTTCCAGTACCTGAAAGGGGCCTACAAGAAAGATGGACAGGGACTTTTTACAAGGGCATGTAGTGATAGGACAAGGGGTAATGGCTTTAAACTGAAAGAGGGTAGATTTAGATTAGATAGAAAGAAGAAATTCTTCCCTATGAGGGTGGTGAGGCACTGGAACAGGTTGCCCAGAGAAGCTGTGGATGCCCCATCCCTGGCAGTGTCCAAGGCCAGGCTGGATGGGGCTTTGGGCAACCTGGTGTAGCAGAAGGTGTCCCTGCTCATGGCAGGGGGGCTGGAACTAGATGAGCTTTAAGGTGCGTTCCAACCCAAACCTTTCTATATTTCTGTGATTCTGCTTATTGCAAAATGATTTTGTACTCTCGTCTTCTCTTGCACTTACTTTAATTATTTATTTTATTAGAATAAAATAATAAATAAATAAATATTTATTTTATTAGAATTACAATGCAAGTGGTTGGGTTTTGAAGCTTCTACTTCAGTAAGTAAGCATAAAGATAGTAGTCTTTATAGTAGCTTCAGCTAAATACACAGCAATTTATTTCCCATGCTGAAGTATGCTGAACCTGTTTACTTCTCTCCATCAGCTGTAAGGAGGACCTAGGACATATATCTATACTGCAGTCCTCCTATTAGGTAGGGTGATACCCACCCTGGGCCTAGGCTTAAACTAATGTTCTTGAAACTGTTTCTCTAAAGTAATAGAGGGAAAGAATCTCGTATTCATTCAGATGACATGATTCACTGACTACAAGGGAAGACTAGGGTGACTAGCTCCTAAAAAAGTGTGGTGTTTCAAACGGATGGAATGAAAATAGAAGAAAGGAGGCCTGGGAAGTACTTCCCTTGTATGACCTTTGGATCTGCGTTTAGATTGTGGGTTTATTAGTTTTCATATTGGAAAAGCTTTGATGAAAACAATCTTCATTTAAATCTGGACACTGGAAATTGTATCCAGACTGTTGGAATTCTTTGTTTCAGAAGAGAAAAAAGAAAATAAACAGCTTAAAGGCAATACCTGTTTCAACAGTTTTCAAATCATATTTTTTTTCCTTTGATTTAAAATCACTGTCTGCCTTTTAATGGTTATTATAATGCAACAGAAAATAAAATCACAGTTAGGATAAAAAAGCTCTTGATATATTTACATTTTTAAAAAACTTTTGCCACTATTCAATAAAGCAAATGTGTAGTAGTCATATGAATTCATCTTCAAAAACATTAACGATCATTATTCATGCTGACATGAGTTCATTGTTTTGTGCCTGTACGGATGCACAAGATTTAGGTGGCTTCTATCCTTTCTGGACTTCTTAGGAATATTTTGTTTGGAGTGGCAGAAGATCAAAATATATAAAAATATTTTGGATGTCAGATTTTTTTCATATGTTTTATATACCTTCAACAAAACCGAAGACTAGTTCTAAGTCAAATTTTAACCGACTTAGTAAATAATTTATTTTGAATATGTTAAAAGATATTCAATTCTTTCTATATAAATATGCCAATATTGGCTAATCCATTTCCATAATTTTAATTTCTCCATTATCATTCAGCTGATATTTTTTGCATACTCCATTGAGTTCCAAAAATAAAAAATGTAGGAGTCTGGTGTAACATGATAAATATATTACATGGAAGTTCCTGTTGTAAGGTTGGACTTCTGCTTCTTTATTGAGCAAAACTCCCAACACCCAAAACATTGAATGAGGCAAAACGTGTAAGTAAATCAAAGAAACTCAATGGATGATATGTGTTAGAGTGACAGGTAAATATCATATGCATCTCATTACTTGGGCATTTTGTCAATAGTAGGACTTGTCTCCAAAATAAGTTTTTACCGGCTTTTTTTTCCCTCATAGATTCCTCTTACTGTCCTGATGATATTTTTTCCTCCCAATGATTTTTTTCATGTAGTAGTGAAGTGGTGTTTCAAATCTGATAGACTTGAAAAGATACACTGTACTTAAGATTGCGGATCTTATTTTCCAAGAAGTGAATGAAAAATTGCAGGAGAACAAATGTGTAGGAAAATGAACTACTAGGGAACCTTAGTAAGTATTTGTTTGATATTTGGTCATTTATATACTCCCAATCATCCCAGAAGGACAGTTATGATGATAAAGCTCACTCTTTACCCATGCATTTGTGTGTGTGTGTGTGTGTGTGTGTGTGTGTACACATACATATCATACATGCATGGCTGTACATGTTTCTGAAAGTTGGTATTGAGAATTATTGGGAGTGATATTTCGCTGCAGTGTCTGTGCTCTTTCACATCAGACCAAGGAAATTTCTTTTCCAAATTCTCCAACTTCATTTATTCTTTTTTTTTTTTTCTCTCTTTTGCAGGGACTCTGAACAGCATTCTTATTGTTTATTTAGAAGATACCTTGAAAGATTAATTAGTTACTTCAAGTAACTATAGGTATTCAAATATTGTCTGCACTATATATAAAGAATTGTAGAAAATCTGACATGTCCTGTGGCAGACAGAACTATTTATTTACAACAAAGTCAACCTATTTCAGCAATCATCAATGCTGGGTCTTATGTTCATGAAGTAATAGCCGACAAACCCTTTACTGATGAATAGGCTTAAAAAGAGGAGTCTTCTAAGATCCCAGAGCAAAAAAGATGCATGGGTCCAATGTGGTGATATCCAAACACAGCAGAGGGGTGCAGCTAACTAAAGAAGGCAACAAGGCCTATGGCATTCTCATAAACAAAAATATTAAAACCTCCATTGTAAATCAACAGCCTGAACAACACAGGAGAGGTGAGATTATGAATTAATTATTTTAGTCTGGTTTTAAAACCTTTCAATGGTTCATCAGAGTCATACAATCACAGAACCACAGACTAGCTCAGGCTGGAAGAGGCCTCCAGAGGTCACCTAGTCCAACTCCTTGCTCAAAGCAGGCCTAATCAGAGCAGGGTGCCAAACACCTCCAAAGACTCACTCAAGTCACAAAGGCTTGAGAGTCACAAAAACTCTCACTACCTCTCTGGGCAGCCTGCTACAGGATTTTGCTGCTCTCATGGTTAAAAAATAAAACCAAAAAAATCCTAATATCTGACTAAATTCCCCATGTTGCAAGAAATAAAGATTTTTATGTCACTTGGATTGTGATGTTTTCATTCTACACTATTTTGTGGGGTTTTTTGCTGTTGTAATGTTAGAAAATCATGCATTGTTGTGATATTTGTGGCACCACTAAATCGGAATATGTCCCTCTCATACCAATAGAGATACATAAATACAACACTTCAAATGCCAAATACTTTGATCCCTTCAGCATTCAGACATCTAGACACTTATGTAGCAACATGTTGTGACCTTGTAACAGCATCTAAATATTTTGTGAGTGTCACCAAAGTGGCTTTCTCAAACTTAGAGGCCTTTCTCACTCCCTTTCTAGCCAGTTTTTTAGATTATTTGCATTAGATAATGGGTTATAATTTCATTTTTAATTAAATAAACATTATTTTAATCAATTAAATTATTCTACTCCAAAGAAAAACTATTATTTAGTTAAACCTTCAGTAATGATTAAGCAAACTTACCAATGTGCACATTTAGGTTAAAGCCTAAAGTTTCTGCAAGTTTATTATTCTCTTTGGGAAAGATTTTTCCTTCAGCAGAACATTTCCACCCCATTCATTTCAGATGTGAAAGAAACTCCAACCACCAGATCCTTCTGCCCCCTCCCTTCCAAATTTAAGTAACTTAATGGATGAAGAACAAGAAATTAGAATTTTATGCAGACACACACGCACATCTTTATACATCTAAATATCACTACTATACATCTAAATATCACTACTTATATATGCACACTACTTATATCTGCACAGGTATACATGTGTGCATGCATTAATTAATTAATTAAAAGGTGTTTTTACTTTATGCCTGTGTGTGCATATGTACGCATATATGTATACAGAGTGAGACTATGAGAGTGAGCATACACATTCCCTGACATTTCTATTCAGAATTAATTTTCAGTTTTCTGGATTCTGAATTAAGAGAACTGCATATGCTATAATTCCAACTGTGAGTCACTGTAAGGGAAATAAATGCTTAACGAAAATAGCCTGTAAAAAATTGCATTTAATAGAACATATCTGAAAAATAAATAAAAAGATAACAAGGAACAATAATCCTCCCACATATTTTGGAATATTCATTTTAAAAAAATTTCTTTGTAAACAGCAATCTAATCAAAGCCAGTCCTGAAGAAACAAGTTATCCTTTGCTGCGGCCTTGAACTTTGACTCAATCAACCCAGCTCTGTAGTCATCTGGTGAACATATGGGTATTGTTCATCCCCTAGATAAATGCGGTCCAAATCCACAGATACTTTTTTGTGATGTTTTAGGACTGCCAGCCAGACAATACTACGACTTGATTCCCCTCCCTGGACTTAGTCAGGTGGTGGGAGATATATTACCACTGAGATTGTCACTTAGATTTATGCAATGGATTTTTTTGGTCTCAGGGCTAGGTGTTGGATAAACGTAGACAGACAGCAATACGGTGCAGAAGACTTTAACCTTAAGCCCTTGACAGTTCCAGAACTCTGTTTTTGTTGATGGTCAGAAAAGTTGTGCTGATGTTATTTCTTCTAAGTCTGTATTAAAGATTATTCTGTGAAGAATTAGAAATCTGAAGCAGTGTGACCCATTAAAATAGCCAACAATTGGTGTATTACTAGTTCTTATTTTATATTTTTATTGGGCCAAATTTAGGCATGACTGAAACTGGCTGGGTCAATCATTATCTTTCATCTATATTTTTTTAGTGTAGTGGATAAGTTCCTACGTAACCTACTCTGAAATGAGGGATAGAGTCAATCTCTTCCTGGCAAAGAAGTGGATGAAATAACTCAATAAATCTTCTTCAGTTCTCAGAGGAAGAACTCATACACCACAGAAACAGAGAAAGCATCATTTAAATCCGTTTCTCATCAAGGACAAACTCGGAAGTGTTATCGGCAACACATCAGTAATTCAGATGAAGTCTGAGTGCAAATAACAGGCTAATGGAAAACAGGATGGAGTTGTAGCAAGAAAGGCAATAAGGAAAGGACATGTATGCTCATCCATGCTACAGCAGTATCCTTGCTCAGTACTGAAAACCATGGGGACTATTGTGAGAGAAAACCCTGTTATATTTGTCCACACAGGTGGTCCCCCACTTTGGGGACAGATGGCATTTCAAAACCGCCTCTGCTCTCTGTTCCTTCTGAACACCTTTCAGAGGCATCTCAGTGTGCTCAAGTCTGGGCTCTGCAATCCAGTCCAGAAGCTAGAGGTTGAAGTACTCTCGTGCTGGCGTGAACTTGATGAAATAACCTAGTAAATCTTCTTCACACTTGTACGAAGAGCTCACGTACTGCAGGTGTGTTGTGGTGGCCAAACAGTGAATATTGAAACCCTTTGTGAGATCTGCTTTATAGTGAGATTTTCAAGAGCAGCAAGGTATTACTATTAATGATTAGTAGCCATTTCAACAGTTTTGAAAAATGTTATGTCCATTTATCTGTTCCTTTGGTTACTTGAACTTTGTAATCTCTTTCCAAGAGTTCCGTGTTAAGTAACACGGGAAAACATAAGAATGAAGGACTTGGCTCCAAATTGATGTTGAGGATCAGGGTCCTGTCATAACCACAGAGCTGATAAAGCTGTTAACACTGCCTTACAAAGCCATATTCCAGTTAGGGCTCAGGAGTGTGGGCTGGTTTTTGTTGACTGAAGAATTAGAAAAACTACCACAAATGAATTGGCTAAGGTTTTCAATAGAGCAGTGTACCTACCACACAATGAATAAATGGATGTAAACTAAAGCAAAGTTAATCAGTCTCTTAATAATTATTTCAGTTGCCTCTGTCTTGCAAAGGTTTTTTCCTACCTATGGCATAATAGTATTATTACTTATTGTTGGGGAAATATAGGTGAATACAGTGAGCAGAAGAAAATCCAAATCATTTGGAGTAATGTGGAATGTAAGAGGTGTTTCTTCAGTTGTTAATTTGTGTAACATGTGGTTAGACAGTAGCTTAGATCAGGCTTTACAGAAAAGCAAACAAACAAAAACATCTCCACAGAAGAAACAGCCTGTCACTGCAAGCATTATACAACATCTTATTGGTACTACACTACATTAAATACATGACTGTGAATGCTATACAGTGCCTTTTAACTCACTGGCTGAGATGGCTGAGGCCATGCATTCATCAGCACTTTTCTATCTTTGCATTTTAATTAGATATTCCCCGAAATGCTGGAACTGATCAGTGTCTGTTTTAGACACCAGTGGAGAAAAACCCTCTTGCCTTCATGGAAAGCCTGCATTTTTAAAATATAAAGGGAGGAGGGAGTGGGGACTCTTTCATCTGGTAGCTTAAGTGCTCCTGAAACTATGCAAAGACTGAAAAATTAATTGATAACACCCAATTAATGCCTTCTAGCATAACAATACCCAGACTTGCAAGAGAAGTTAGTAGATTCATACCCTGAATAAACGACCTGGCAGACAGAAAGGCTTGTGGCAGGGGCAGTAAAGAGGTGCATGGAGTCTCTTGTGTAGTTGGCCTTAGGATAAGTGAAGGGGAAAAATAAGAGACTGTTTAGATGTCCTGATGAGGAATGATGGGTGACATGAAATCTAAGCCACTTGACAAATAGGCATACTTTAATCCCAAATAAGCATGCAGTGTGAGCATGCTGCTAGTCCACTACATTGATTTCCACTTGTATGCCACCATGCTCGGAAGTAAAATTATCATTGTTTAGTGAGAAGTATCATCTCAGTGAGACTTCTGAATGGATTGCCAATTACAGAGCTTCTAAGAAGAGTCTCAGTTGGTGGGTGTATTATAAACAAAGTCCTTGAATCTTCTCAAACTTAGCCCTCACTAGTCTTTTTCTTGCAACAGCACCAAAATGTATTGAAAGCTGCATTTATTGAAAAATAAAGATAAAAAGGGAAGATAAAAGACTGAATGAATTTTGAGTGGCTAACATCATTTGGAACTCAAGACTTCTTTAGATCTGTATGTAAATTTGGAAAGACTGCTTTTATTCTGCATCAGGATGAAACTAGGACCTTGTTCTAACAGTACCACCCCTGCCCAAAGTCTAAAATTTTCCATGTTATAAAACACATTGCATCAGAAAATTTGTCTGGGATGGGATGAGAGGAGATGGGATGAAGAAAGGGTACAGCTCCTTATCTGCCTGCATACCAAGATGTGAATCTGTTTCCTACATCTTAGGTGAAAGCCTGAAGTAATATTAACAGCCTGTGCCAAGTGTACCATTTTCATTTTGAGCAGAAATGCAATCCTGCACCTAACACCTTATGACAAAGCCAATTCCTTTATGTGAAAAAACATGATATTAAAATCTGGCATTTGAAAATGAAAAAAGCATTTTGAAACAATTTTCAGCCAGCACTGGTACTCTGTACATCTTAAAAATAGTCACTAAAGTTACAGTGATAAAAATAATTGCTTACCTGAAACTCAACATTTCTGTTAAAAATGATTTAGTGATAAAACAAAACAATTAATGAAGAAAACCTTCTCTGTACTTCTTTGTCTTCCAGAAATGAAGATACTGTAAAATACAGTCTATTTGCTGAAGTTTGTGTGGAATTCAATTCTATGTCATTTAACTAAAAAGACCTCTCTCTCTCACGTTTTGACATTTTCAGCATATTTTA
This sequence comes from Fregata magnificens, assembly GCA_013389945.1. NCBI lineage: Eukaryota > Metazoa > Chordata > Aves > Suliformes > Fregatidae > Fregata > Fregata magnificens. Next base: position 29,428 of record WAAD01037776.1, read on the forward strand.
CTCTCCTTTTCACCCTTCTGGTAACAAGGATATACTCAGACCTTCTCCAAAGGAAAAAAAAAATGTAAAATCAATGGAAAATGACAGAATGCAATGAAAGCAATTTTGCAGGATCAAAATTTAAATGAGCAGCAGGGTTTTTGGATGCTTATCAAAACCAAGCCAACTAATATTTTAAAGTGTGACCATTATTCCTGCATATACTAAAAATGATGGAGTGACCCAAAGTCAGTAAAATCCTGTGTCATCACAAAAGAACACTACAGTAGAATTTGCACCTGTAACAGTTTAGAAGTTGGTTTGGTTTTGTGGGGATTTGTTTTGGTTTGTTTTGTTTTGTTTTTCCATCTTAAGTACTATAATGTGTAAGGATTTCTGTGGTTCAAGCTGAATTCAGTAGCACTATACCGGTCTTTAACAGCTTTTGATTTGTCCAGAAGTGTATGCACTTTGCTTGTTTACACACCTGACAATAACCACCTTCAAGTACAGTGATGGGTGTAAGTGAGGAATCACTTAGTTCAATGAGCATTTGCATACATGGTTGTCATAATTGTGCCTAGTTACACGTCAGTACATATATGTACTCTTTTTGTGAGCGGCTTAAATGAAATCTAGCCCCAGTGTGGAACAACAGGGTTAATTTATGCACTTTTTTGCAAATACAACTAATTTCTGATAACTGAAACTGTTCTGTAGCCAATCTCTGAAACAGTCAATTGAGATAAAAATTTCATTGTACTCAGTGCTGTACAGGTGGTACTTTGGCATATCAAATACAAATGTTCCTCAAAGTCCTATTTTAGAGCTGGAAAATACTTATTTTTCAGTTTTATAGCAACTCAAATGAAAATTAAAAATTAAAAATATTTTGAGTTTTGCTGAGCCTGAGAGCTGGAGAGAAAAAAAAATTAAAATCCCATTTTCACATGAAGGTCCTTTTAATTCCAAACTATACTTACATTTTATTATAATTCACAACACTGTTCCACATTTAGCAAGATACTGTCTTGAAATAGAAGTGGCTTAGTCAAAGATGATGCAACAAAGTTTGTGATACTCTAGTCTCCGGGTCTTAGCCTTTTGCCAGAAGGTTTCTGACCAAACATTGTCCTGTTATACACGCATCATAAGAGATGGACAGGAACCAAATAACAGAGATATTACTGCTAATTTGCATCATGAAAAACAGAGATTAGAAGATTAAGAGTTCTTTTGTGAGAGTCTGACTGTGCTTTTTGACAACACTTTGTAAGCAACTTAGTTTCTTGTTTCAAGTAAGATTTAATTCCTATTTCCAGAACTATAGTGCATTTCATACTGTTTTACTGCTAAGCAAAACCATCAGACAAACAAATAAAACACTAAACACTTTATCATTCAAGGAAACATCACTCCTCTCTAACAAAAAAACCTCCCTTAATTACTCTCCCCAAACCAATATCAGCCCTCACATGCTGTTTCTTTAACTCCAGCTTCGTAACACTCACTTATTTCCCTTATACCCTTCCTTATGGGAGTGGATGATCAGCAAAACAGAATTTCGTGGGAGAAGGCCAACCTAATACTCTTCACAGAATAGTGAAAGGTTTAGTTACAGTGTTTAGACAGAGAAAATTTCCTTAGCCTTTGACCTGATCAAAAAAAGGCATAAATCACAAATGGTGAAAATGTTAATGTTTATGGTACTTACTTGGGATGTAAGAGCTGCTTATATCTGGGGTTTGAACTGATACTTTCCCATCCTGTGGTACGAGGAATATCCCATACTGCTGGATTCCCTGGCTAACCAGGTATCCTCATTTATTTAGAGAGGGTGGAGTAATTCCTAAAAAGAAAGATCAGAAAAAATAACCTCAAGGTGGTCAACGGCCTAGCAGGTGAGCACTCCTTTAAAGAAAGGGAGATATGGGTTTGGACTTCTGTTCACAGCCTGACTGGGTAGAGAGAGTAGAGGTCTTGGTTTCCCAGCCTGCAGTCAGTGCCTTCGTCACTGACCTATGAAGTATTTTCATCTGTAGTACTTTCCTATTAAAAGCAACAAGATGAGAGTCTTGTGTTTCATCCCAATGTGAAGGGGGAAAAAATAGCCTTACAAGACAGGAAAGCCCTTTCGCACTTAACTCTGCTTGCAGCCCTTACGACCACGGGCAGACACTGACTTTGTCAGCCCCCATCCCCATCTCTAGCATGCAACTTTCAGTGACTCCTCTCCTACCTCCAGCTACTCATTTCGGTTACTTTCACCCCAGAAATCAACCTACCTCTCATCTACAGCCTGCTGCCTTCTGCCAGGCAGTCCTGGCACTATGTGAACTACCTCTTTGCGAGGCTGATCCCTGAGCTCCTGTAGTCAGGTAGTGCCTTGGTCGCCTGTCAGCTGCCCCAGCGATTACTCTTGGAAAGAGCTGATGTTTGGTATTCAGATCAAAATGGTCAGCCCACCCTGTAACTGACAAAAAAGGAAATATTCTGCTGGAAACTCATCCCTGGTTTCCTAAATGATTCATAAATCCCAGATTCAAATCTCAATTCATTGTGGGATTCGTACGGGAAGTTTCACATAGTGCTGCTTTGCGCCCACTTCTTGAGCAAGTTACTTGAACTGATCAGAGAACTGATATAAGTTGCCCTTGGATAAGATGGTAAATCTCCACTTCAAACTCCAACAACAGTTTGAAAAGCCTCAGGAATCATGTTGCTTTGAACAGCTGACATTGCCATTCAGGAAAAAAAAATCTGAAACACGTTTCTATTTCTCAGAGATCCTTCCTTGTATTCTCCAACCATTTTTGATCCGGGCTAGTTGTCAGATCTTACTATAAATGCTGACTAACAGGTGAAACAAGTAACTAAAACTAAAAACTGGAATATGTACTGGAAAACTGGAGCAGCAAATATTTTGTGTATGGAATCCCACAGAAGTGGAAATAGTGGAGTTTATTTTCTGCTTGTCTCATTTATTGTTGTGGTTACGGCTGCACGCTAAAAGTTACTTCCAAAAAGGGACATAGCTGTCCAACACAGACGTTAGATGGTTTCAGTCCTAAACTGAAACTGAAAATACCACCAATTCAGAGACAGATTGTGCAGATACCTAAATCTCACTCTGCTGTTTCAACTGCGGTACCGGAGAGACAAGAATACAGGATTCACTGACAAGGAGAAGAGACAAAGTGAAAATAAAAAGAAGAAATATAAAGAAATTCTGGAGTCTAGCCTCTATTTTCACAGATTATTTTTGTTTCATTTAAATTTAGCAGCTGTTGGAAAAGAGGTAGTCCAAACAGGAACAAGTATCAGAAAAAAGCAATCCCTGTTTTGTTCTGCTGAAGATATCCAGATACTACTGAATGCAGATCCATACTTCTTGTTTTCTCTGCTTAAGAGCATCCCCTACTTTTTAATGTAATTTAATAATTTAAATATGCATATCAGTAATATCCAGTAGTATTTAACAAAACAAAAAAGAAAACCGATAAAGGCCTGGATAGGTTTCAACAAAGATATTTTGGTAGTCTGTAATTTTATGAACAAAAAACATTTTCAAAAAAGAAAAAAGTGGTGTAGCATTAAAGAAAAAAACAACATTGGCCAGTTCTGCATATTGTCAGCATAAATTAGACCCTGCAGCAGTTCTCAGGAGACAGAAGCTGTTATATCCTTTCCCAAGTGAAGGCTCAGAAAGGCAAGATAATTTTTTGAAAATCACAAGTGACTCTTGTTGAGTGAGACAGCAGCTTCATCCCTAATGGTCTGAGTTAGCACCCTGAAATAACATGCGAACAGTGTTGCCCCTTATACTGCCATCCTTGCTGAAGTATTTGAAAGAGTTATCTATTCCAAGGAGGTGATTTTGACAGCAACTGGTACTGCTCAAACATATATTAACTAACTGTGTTAAATTGAACTGAACGTATCCTTTGGAAGCTTTAATATAGGTCATTAGAAGACGTAAGGAGAGAAACTACAAACAAGGAGAATGGTCTCTGGCCATCTGCTTGTCCTGGTAACACACAGAAAATTTGCAATATGCAACAATTCCCCCAACTTGCTGAACAGCAGGTGCCCATCTTTTCCTTCAGCTACCCAAAAACTATTCCCTTACAACTCTCCCCCTTCTCCCTGAAGGATTCTTTCATATTTTTATAATGCAAATTTAGAATAAGGCAGAACAGGTTCTGCTTGAACTAGAATTATCTCAATTTACCTGGTAACCAATGGATCTAAAATCTTATTCTGTCCTGTGAGCATTCTACTTAAATGAACAATCACTTTTTTTCCCCCTAGTGTAAAATCTTTTACAAATAAAAATGACAGCAGTATTTTACAAACAATAAAAAGCACAGGGTGTGAGGATTGTGAATAAGAAATCTTGTTTCCACTGTGCTGTTTTTCTCAATAAATGCTAAACCATAAGTAAAGCAATAAACAATACCAGAATAAGTTATTGTCTTACATCCTTGACAATCATTTTTGTCTTCAACTGAAAGGTGTTACTCTTAGTTCAGGACCAAGGAATATCATGATGTTACAGAAGGAGTTAAGAAGAGTATTCCATTCAAAAAAACCCACCAGTTAGGGGATCAAAGGTCAAATATGACAGTATTAAGTTCAACAGGCAACTGTATGTCTTTTGTACACGTATTTTGAACATCTATGTTTTTAATTATGTAACATACGCATTCTGGAAAGGTCTTGTGCCCCACAGTTAAAACCTAATGCAATAAATTAAGTTTTACCATGGACATTGGGACTGCTAAAATTAAAGCTCCAAATCTACAATCCCATCGAAAAGAAAATTTAAATATCAAATGTAGATGTTAGGCATGTAGTCCAAACTGTGATCTCAGCAGCCACTGAGCAGCCACCTATGTGTCTTTAGCTGTCTCCTCATTCATCCTGGAGGTTTCGTAGCCATTTATATACTTCTGCACACTCTACACCTCATTTCTACCCAAGTCTCTTGGTATTCAGAAACTAGATGGCACCATGCCTTCAGTCATGAGGAGTTTGATCAAATGAGTGTGTTCTAGCTGTGGATAAACACCCATCAAAACTTTCACAAATTGCAATGGGGGCTGTGCTGATTGTGCTGTTTCCACAATGCACCTTTTGCAGCATGCTCTGGGTTAGAGCAATCCCTAGAAAATGAAAGACTTGAATTTTAAACTCTCTTTAAACCAGCTTTTATGTAAGTGAATTGGTTGCTCAACCCTCCAGGGAAAATGGCTGTTTAGCCCTTCCATTAAAGTCACTGTGCAGAGAGAGAATCTCATGAGGGCTATGGGTGAAGCATCGTCTTGGTGACAAGGGCACTTATCTGGAAAACAGGAAAATGTGTATCTAAATTCCAAGAGACTGAGAAGGGAATGAACCCACTTCTACATCCTAGGCAAATGCTTCATCTCCTACTAAACAAGAAATGGGAAAAGATGCCAGCAAAGAGTGCCAGCACTCTCCTTTCATTTTTAAAGAAAGCATAGACTGCCTTTGCATTTCAACAGTTTGACACAGCTCTTGACAGTTGCTGTTGGATAAAACCCTGCAACAGGCTAAGGCAGGGTTTTTGGCATCCTAACTGAACTCTTGCAGAAGGCCTACATTGGAACCGATCTGTGCTTAAATAGCTCAGATCTCTATGTACCGAACAGCCCACAGGTGAAAAACTAGGAAGCCTATGAAATTTAGGCACCTCCAGGGCTAAGGACCACAGAGGACTAATTTTGATCACAGATTTGGATTTAAACACCCAAATTCCATTAAAATGCTATTTTAGACACCTACACACAGCATTGGATCTTATCCCTAGACTTTCAGTGTTTCAGTTTCCCCATGTATAACATTGATAATTTCTCTCACTAGTATGCAGCTATTATGAGGATGAATTTGATATACAGAGCTAATGTGATGATGATAGTAACATCTAAGAAGATAAATAAAAATAATATGACATAATACCACTTAAAATGTTGCAAAGTATTAGAGACACATTTTGGTCCTTATGATTTGTTTCATTCTTAGCAGGTTACACTAATCTTCTGTTCAAATGACCCTGTTTATCTCCGACATGGGTTGTAATTTTAAAACCAGCATCTCTTTTCAAGTTCTCTGGCTTCCACGCATCCAAGATTAGAGGCTACTTGTAGAGTTAGGCTTTACATCAGTGTAATGGATGTTCATCTATTCCATTTGCAATTATGATTTTTTTTTTTTTTTTTTCCTTTAGATTCTGTTCCTTTTTAGGGATATAGATGGGCAGCAGAGAGGAAAGCTCTTTGCTTTGCGTTGTTCAGATGGGTCAAACCTGGCTCAGGAGAAATACTCTGGAAGAAGGGGAGATGCCACTTTCCCTGACAGCAGCTGACCTTGCTCAGCTGGGAGAAGCTTCTGGAGAGCAGGACATGCGTAGCCGAGTGTGAAGGACACAGAGCAAGCAGAGGGTCGGCAGCAGGAACAGAGATTGGGCAGTCCCAGAGAGGATCAGTGAGCAGGCACGCAGCCAGGCCTCCCAGAGGATAGAAGATTTTTCTTAGGACAGGGAAGGGGTAGAGGCTGCTGGAAGCTGAGTAACTGCTACAAGTTGCTGCTACAAGTTTCTGGACAAAGATCAGGACTGTTAGAGGACAGTATACATGAGAGGGAGGAGAAGATGTTTTTTTTTTTTTTTCTTTCCATAAGGAGAAGACTTAGAATTTCTTGTTTATGACAATGCTGAAACAAAACTTAACTTTTAGCTTAAAAGTCCTGATGATGTCTTGGTATGCTCTCTAAATAAAATGTTCATGTCATTTCATCACAAATCTCATGGTCACTGGCAGCCTTATCACAGTCAGACTTGTTTCTTATACAAACTTTCATTTTTAAACAAGTATCACCTATTCAGTAACTCCTTATGATTTTAAAACCTTTGTAGCTATTCACTTACGGGAAGGATTTTGACTTGCTGTGTCTTGATGGTTCAGATAAGGCTACATGAGAAAGTCTCATCAAACTTCAGATGTAGTTAAATGACTTGAGTTGTCATACTGGGGAAAATCGTGACACCACCCACCCCACGCCCTAAGCAGAGCAAAGCAAAACAAAACTAACCAAAACAAATAACTGAACAGCTGGATTATCTGCTTAACCCAGGCAATAAGGTCCACTGTCATCAGTGAAGTCATCAGTGTCATTTCACATAGATTAGCTGTGTAAGGTGGAACAGAAAGAAAATTCATTCCCATCAGAAATGTGAGTAAAATTTTATCCTGTTGCTTGAGCAGAAGGCAGCCTGAAAGACAATATCCCATGGACTCTGTCAAGAAAGCAGCTGCCAGGAAAGATAAGGCCAAGCAAGTAATGGTCATTTCAGCTCCTCAAAACTGCAACAACTTTGTGACTAAATTTGCTTTGACCCTGCTAGAAAGGAAGCCTGGAGGCTGCTGCTGCCAAATGACAGGACCATGATCAAAGGGCAACCACATGGGCAAGTACTGCAGTCTCATTTATACCATGGTCAAACGGCAAAGGACACGCTTTCTGGCAAAGAGATTGCGATAATATTTCACCAGAGGAAGAAAGGGTGCTGTGTTCCCTTGAACAACACTCTGAATCTAGAGGGCAGGTATCAGTAAAGAGTCCTCTCCGTACAAGTATGCACAGGAAACCAAGAATCTGACTTGGCCAGCCCTCTGGCAGTAGGTCTGACCCACTTTGGGGGCAGATGAAGCAAATCCAATGAACATGAACCAAATATGAGTTGTGTATAGGGTTCCATCCCTCCCCGTTTTGCCCTTCCCTGCTCTACTAGTAATAATTATTGTTAAAGAAAAATAAACTGTCACAGCCCTTTCATACTATTACTATGCAAGTAAGCAGTCAGTTTATCTTTCCCTCTTTTACTTAGTGAGCATGGGAAGATGTTAAAACAAAACATCTTCCAGTGCCGTATTTTTTAAAGTGCTGTTACCAACACAAGATGCTTTTTCCAGCAGAAGGCCTAATAATGTCAAAAGAGCACAGGAGGTCCCATAAGCAGAAAGTAATGGCATTTTCAAGCAACACGTGAAATTATAATGCATCTTATGAGTAAATCAAATCACTTTTTCTTTATAATTTCTGAATTCCATAGGGGCCATGAAACACATATTTAAAAGGTGTGCAGAAGGACCTTATTCATTAAACAGCAGAGAAAAGTAGTTGAAGCTTTATTAAAAATTGACTAATAGGCATTCCAGATAATTGAACTGACAGGCTGTTTTGACAGCTGCAAGCAAAAATGTGCTTGCTCTAAACAGTTGGTGTAAATCTTTTGGATTTCTAGAAAGAGAAATGGTGTACTGGTTTAACTTTAATCAGTTTATAAAGTTAAAAAAAATTCTAACTGTTCACTTGACTAGTTAGAGTTATGCTAATTGGAGGTACTGCCAATCATTTCAATGGTAGGGTTTGAACTGAAAGAATTGCCAAGTCCTTACACAATGAGAAAGGTGGAAGGTGAGTACTTAAAAAAGCTTTGGTTAGCAGAAAATGTAAATTAAGATGAAAACATAACTCTGAACTTGATTTCCAGAAAGGCACTGAAATATTCAATCTGATTGAGGTTAGTGGATTTTGCAAGCATCTATCAGTTTTGAAAATCAGGCCACAACTAACTAACAAACGTGACAAACAATCTGCACCTTGAGTGGGCTAACATAAAATAATAGGCAATTATACTATCTAAATGAAAAAAAAGAAGGAAGAAAAAGGGAAAAAAAAATCAGAGAGAGGCTACTTATCAGATTTTCCGAGTATAAGAATTCAAAGTAGCAGGAAGAAAGAAAGAAAAAAAAATTACAAGGCAGGAAAGACAAAATAGAATTAAAGTTGGATTTTGTAAAAATGAGTTCATTAAAAAGGAAAAATTGAGCAGGCAGGCAACTGTCAGAAAAGAGAAAGAAAATTTTTAAAATGGCAAGGAAAATATTGAAAACAAGGTAAATGAAGACTTAAAAGAGCTAATGGAAGGTTAAATACTTTAATAATATTATGCAGGTATTGACATACTATGTAATAATTAGAATTTACTTGAATGCAGGACTTGCCAATAAAGCATTGAGAATAGGACCATGATACTTTGTGTTCAACTTTTAGGTGTTCTTTTAACCTGTATATACAAGTATACAAGTATATCTAGAGTTAGAACAGATCCATCCTCTTTATAAAACTCACAAAAAGTAGAATAAATGGGATGAACTCACCACAGCTGTGTCACTTCAGCTATAGACATATATAGAGTAAGAATAGTACAGCAACTGCCAAGAGAAGAAAAAAAATCTTGAAAAATGAATAGCTGATGCAGTGAGAATAGTCTATCTGGTATTTAATTATAACATCTCTAAAACAGAAGGGCACAGCTATTGAATTTCTGTATGTGCTTTTTTTTAAGGAAAAAAAAAAAGAGAATAAACAAACCAAAAGTTTTAGTATCCAAATACCGTCATGCTGAACTTATCTGATGTTTGATTAATGTATTGGACTTATGTATAATAACTGAACAAGAAATCTACATGCTGTTTTGAAGGGTTTATTTGATTTGATTGTAGAAGTTTTTTAGTCATTCCATATGAGAAGGAGTGCTGTTGGAAATGTGTATTTCACAGTTATCAGTTTTAAACTACGCTTTATTTCAAGAGGGAAGAACAATTGAACCACTGACTATTAGCAAAACTGGTTTGCAAATGAAATTTGATTGATGTTTTTAGATTTCTCAGGACTATATGTGGCACAGCTTTGTATAAAATACATTTGTTCAAAATGCAACAGAGCTCAGAATTGCCAGGAACAATTTAAACCCCATAAATGTTTCCTCGAAATTGAATCAGAGAAGGCTGAGAAGCCTCTAAACACTGTACAGCGATTCAATGTTTAGATTTTAAATGAAACAATTTTAAAAATTGGAGTCTTGCCATCATTTATAACATTGTCAAAGTCAGTGCTCCAGTATAATAGGTTGATTTTCCTCTTTTGTTCCTAGCTCATCTTTACTGGAGGCTTTCACTGTGAAACATAGTAAATGAGGGGGGGTGGGAGGAGCAGGGAAACAAAAAGTTACATGAAACCCTATTACAGAAAACTATTTTCAGAAATTGCATTTTATATTTAATAGGGATATTTTTGCTTACACCCAAGCCTAAACACCATTTTTATGAAACACAAGAAAACATCTCAGATATTTTCTTGTTTCATTATATCCAAATACATTAATTTCTTGGTTTCAATGAAGATTTATGCTACCTATATTGCACAAGGTAAGTGTAAATAAGAGCTATAAATTGCTAAGCAGTTAATGTTGCTTGTGAATGGACCTATTGTTCTCTAAACAGCCTGAATTTTAGAGAATTCAGCTAACTTAACGCCTATGAGGTGCCATACAGGAAAAATGTTATAAAAATCTAATAACTATAAATATGCATTGGTATTAAGTTATATTGGTTTGGGTGAAAGTGCATACATTTAGAACTTATTAATATATATACAGTTAAAAGGGGTTTAAATTAAAAATGGTGTGAGCACATGTGTGTCCAGCTCACCACATACGTACTTATCCCTTCATTTGATTTGATGTTTAGTTATTAATTCTTGGAAATACAGGCTATCTAGAAGTGTCCGAACTGTAAAGAATGAGAATATTGCAAGCTTCCAGCGCAGTCTGCAATGAAATTCTCATGAGTGGAGGACGCTCTTGTTTAGCAGCTTTTTCTCTAACTTTCAGAAAGTTAATGTTTTAACACAAGGCCTAGAACTAACTCAACACAACAGCACTGAGAACATACCAGATCTTAGAGCAAATGTAGATCTGCTCATTCTATACGGCCAATATCAAGATCCAAAGTAAAAGCCTAGATTTCAAAACCTTTATATTATGCCAAATTTCAGTGGCAGGGGTCACAGCAACTCCTTAAGCCTCCATAACTCTACTATACTCAGCTCACTGAAAGGTAGAGATAATTGCTATGTGATNGATAGTATCTACAAATCTAGCAAACAAGAAAATATGGTAAAGGAACATCAGCCTTCACTAGATGAACTGGGAGTTGCCTATGAGTGTCAAAGCAATGCATGTAGGATAGCAGAGTCAGCTACATATCACTTATCTTATGCTGTATGAAGACACTATATCGAGTGCCAGAGCCAGTTCATTCACAGCCAGTTTTCATGCTGCTACCATTCTCTCTAGTGTATGACATAGTCCTACTCTACCATTGTTTTACTTCTTCCTTCAAAGGTCTTGGACACATAAAAATGCATTTCTGAGCATCATTCATATATGATAAGGAGACGACTTCATCTATTTGAACATAAAATGTGCTAATACAAAAATGAGCTACTGGTTGTATGCTAGCCTTGAGGCTACTCTAGCTTATCTTCTAAGACTAAAGAAATACGGTGTAAAACCATGCCTTGAATTAAAACCATGCCTACACTCTGACAGTTAAGTATGTACTTTTTATTCCTTTTTTTTTTTTTTTTCCTGATGGTCTGTTTCTAGACAATTCATGGATAATAAGAAAACTTTAAAAAGGAACCAAACAGAATAACAACTTCCATGTGCAGTGATTCCTCAAATCATAATATAACTCACTATTTTGACTGCAATGGTAACAGCAAACACTTATTTAAAAAGAAAGGTAATTGCTTTTAGTTTCAGTACATTATCTTTTTGCAAAAAAATGCCAGTTTC
>WAAD01037777.1:3135-64554 GCA_013389945.1 Fregata magnificens
TTAGGTGGAATTCAGAGTTGTTACTGAAGGGAGGGAGCCGCAGAATTTGCACAAAATCAGCTTTCTGAAGTCTTCAATTCAAGGAGAATGTTTTTTATTTCCCTTCAAACAGAAGAGGATATAATACACCCAAAAGCTAACGTTTCTGTGCAATGAAGACCTAAGGATAGGTAACATAAGCAAAACAGTTTGTCCTCATGGAGGCTATACCAACATAACTCTACATGTATTCTCACATTTTTAGCTCTATATTTCCCTCTGTAAATAAGTGCCAGATATTTTGGCAGGAACCAATCTTCTGTGAGGATCAAGAAAAAAATAAGTAAGCAACAAGAACCAACTGAAAAGAAAATCCAGGATGATGCGATGAAGCTCAAATACTGACCATACTGAAATAAAACCCAAGATTCAAAGATCCTGAGGAACGGGGAAGATTACAGCCCAGAAGCTTTGATGTTATCCTGTTTCTGTCAGATTTAACTGGGTTGGAATATGCTTGGTCCTGCCTTTCTAGGAACTGTTCATCTGGATTCAGATTTCACAGGTTGGGCCAAAGAAACAAACCAAGAAAAGGTTATTTGTTGTGCCTTTGGTGCAATTTCTTATCTGTGACTCTGAAATATTTGATCAGTAGTCACCCTTGAGTGGTTTTTGAATTTATGTAAAACTTGTATCCTTTAGACAGCCGAGCTGATGTTCCCCAAAGGGGAGATTTGAATTAGGGGGTTTTTTGTCCGCCCGGTACAGCATTTCCCATCTGCCTAAAACAGATTTAAAAAAAAAAGGCCTTTGTATGAGTTGTATTCACAGCTCAGCTGACACTCAACTCTGCGGGATGTAACTTGTACTTCCCAATTGTCATACATCTAAGGAACTTTTTTTCTAGCTGTGCTCCTGGGGTCAAGTAGGACAAAAGAAGAGACAGGTAAGAAGTAATTTCCGCAAGTCCTCAAGCAAAAATTTTTCTACTATCCAAGCCATTAAAGCCTTTCATAGCAGCCATATTTCCATTCCTATGAAGAAATCTAGCTTAAAAACACAGACCGATCTGGTAAGGATTTGGATTCCATGAGAGAAAGTTGCTGGGATTTGTTAAGCAACAAAGTCACAAGAAACTTGCCAGCACTAATTTTGCTGCTCCTGTGTAATTGCCTTCAGGAATACCCTTTCATGACCATCCACCACAGCATCTGTGTTTGCAGTGGATATGTCTACACAGTGCTGTGGACCAGTATCTGAGCTGTATCGGTGCCAGTTGAAGTACTGGATGTGGAGTCAGCATACCCCACTTTGATCTGTGCAAAAATATCAGTGAGACGACGTCACCGCCAGCGTTCTACTGAGTCACTGCAATAACATATGCTTGTGGTGTTTCAGTATCAGCTTTCACCAAAGTCAAAGGGAGTTGTTTCATTAATTTCAGGGATCAAACAGAAAGAAAAAAAGGAGGGGGCAAGGGAACAAGATTGTCTGTGGGGTTTTTTCCATCTCACTGATGTGTGACATTTCCATCTTCAGTTTTGATTAAATTTCCCTTAATTAGCCCATTAAGCTAAAACCACCAAAGCTAATGATTGAAATGTTGGTTAACTGATGATCTTGTTTCAATGGAATTTGAAAGACATCATATTTCTAAATTAATAGTGGCATTAAACTGGAGAAGAGAAAAAGATGAACTATTTGTTGCAGAAATGCTGGTCTCAAGAGAAGATTTGCACTGAAACTGCATTCATGTTAGAAAAAAAATCAGATGGCTAGACAACCAGAGCAGCACTGATGGTCCTCACAGTGTTTGACATTCACATGATTTTTCTATTTTGGAGGCATTGCTGTCATTTTTTTCATCCCTGATGAACTTCAGGAAACTTCTCAAGTGTTCTGGTCCCAGTGCTCCTGCAGGTGAAATCAGCAAGGCTGTCTCTTAACTTGAATGACCTGTAAATAAAAGTAAAACACAACCTATTATGTTCTTATATGGGCACATTAGATGGCACTCCCTTCAATGACAGAAATACTGGTTTGTATCATGCCTTTCTGTTCTTAGGGGCTGAACATTTGATAATTCTCATAAGAACAGTCCTTCATTGTCTGAAGAGGCATGACATGAACGGTGCATCAAAGGATAACGCTTTGGGGCATGAAGCTTAGGTTCTGCCAAGGAAATTGCCTCAAGGTATTTTCAGAAGTGTTTTGTTGCCAGGTGCAAAGAAGGTGCATAGTAGTCTTTGCAGAAGTATCTGTCTCTTCTTTTATGCAACATGAGCTAAAGTCTGCAGAAGTGAAGGGAAAGGCTGACATGGAGGTCCATGTCTAAGAACTGCTTATTTGTCTTTGTAATTCATTTCCCGGCCTCAGTTTAGCACCTTACAAACATAAGTACACATCAAAATGTCCACATCTCCAAGTGTCGTTTAGCATGCGCCTTCAGGAAACAGGCTGAAGATCAAATGCATCGGAGACTGGGTTCCAGTGGTCCCTTCAATGTAGCACCAAGGTTCACTGTGTGCAGGCCATTGATTTTCAGACACAGCCAACTGAAAGACACGTAGCTGAATCTATTTCCACCTTACCTCTCCCTGGAGGTTTCAGCAGCACACAACAGAGGGGGAGAAGCTTCTGCTGAGCTACAGCCTGTAGTTTACTGCCCAAGGTAGGTCCTGGTTCTCCATAACATACCAGAGTGTAACCTGTGGTGGTTCAGGACCTGTTTCACATATGGTTCAGTCATCTCTGCTGCTGGCACAGAAACTTACAGGAAAAAGTAGATCAGAGCCCACTTTGTCTGTCCAACAGCTTTTGTTTAAGACCCACATGGCATGTCTGGTGCTGAGCAGCTTATGTTTATGCTAGAGCTTGTAATTTCATTTGAAGTGTTGTGGGATGTCAGCTGTGGAGCAAACAGGAGGAGGAGGCAGGGGGAGGACAGCCAATGTACTTGGAAGCCAGTTTAACATCCAAGGATTTTATGTTCCTTCCAGTTCTCCTAGACATAACCACAATGGGTTTCAGGTATACCAACTAAGAACTGTGAGGCTTCTGGCAATGTCAGACTGCAGTTGCACTTTGTACGGATTGGGAAGGCAAAGAATACAATTTTGTGATCTCAGATTTGTTTGGATGGAGCTGCTACCTTTTGACCTGATAAAGATGGATCGTTTAGCAAGGAAAATTATGTCTTGCTGTTTAGAGTTTCCTTTGATGCTAGGGATGCTCTTCGTTCACCACTGTTCTTTGTGTCAATCATCTGCTCTTTCATAGCAGCTGCTCATGTCTTTAGAACATAAAAAGTCCATTTTAGAAAAGTCTCTCCATATGTCCAATGCATATCTCCAAGGAGGGAGAAATTTCAGTAGTGAAGCATCATTGTTTTACTTTACCAGAAATAAAGAAGGAGGAACATAGTAACTATATCAACTCTTTTCTGTTGTGAACAGACTGTGTCCTGTTCTAAACCCTTCACACCTTTCAGGGACTGCCAGGATCTTTTTCTGTTTGAAGTTTTTGCTTTGGTTGGGTCACCTTTTCCGACTGTGTCCCCATCTGTAGCTTAGCAAGAACACAAGTTGCAGAAGAAGACAACACTTCAATCTAGATATCCTCAAAGGGCACATGTATCCCTGGGGTCTGTTTTAGCTTATGCCAAACCTCACTGTCATCACTGGTGGTGAAAGCTGCACTGTATTTGAGAACAACATGGAAGTTGGTTATGTTTGTTGACAGAGTCAGGTGGCTGAAACAGTCAAAACCCTCATTCAAAACACAGGAACATGCTGTCCCAAAGTAAATGTACATATGAGCAGAGAAGCTTCACTTGCATTTTGTTCTGTGAGGTTGGTTTCTTGGTAAAGGAGAGGTATATTTTAAAAACAGTAGGAGACAACAAGACTAATGTAAGAATACTGATAGCAGGCAAAAAGCTGAGAGAAAATATTTTAGACCCAGTACTATGCATAAAGGACTAGAGTCTGTGAGAAGAAAAAAAAATTCTGCTGGTGTTTAGATTCTTGCTGCAGTGAAGGGACAGGATTTCTACAGCCTTTTTAAATAAATAGGACTGCTTTTCAAAAATACCTTGTTCTGTCATCAGTTTCTCATCTAAACTGGAGCATCTGCAAGAATTCACATTCTGGCTAAACGCTTATGTCTAAAAGGTAGAGCAGAAACCATCAGCCATAGATCTACATTAAAGACACCCATTAGTGGCTTAACTTCTGCCGGTGTAAAACATCAAGGTACAACAGAGAATGAGGTTTAAATAATATTTGGTATTCTCTTGCAGCTTATTCTACAGCATATGATAATAGTTTCATGTTTGTATAGTCTTGATGCAACCTCTCAGTTTTGTGTCTCACTTCTAGGCCATGGTCAGCTGCTTTTAGAAATTGTTCTCCTTAAGCAGAGTATTATGATTTTATGTGGCAGATATGCATTGGGAGAACATGAATTTGCTAAGCTAAGAGAAAATCTAAATCCATGAGTGCACTGAATTAATGCGTGGTCAATATACTATCAGATTTGAAGTATTTGATTGTGGGTTGGTTTCACTCTTCCTGTTGACCTGTAATATCACTGAGGGTGAATTTACAGTGATCCTTCTTCTGGTAATGTAGGAGTAGCAGAACTTCCTGGCAAAAGCCAGCTGAGAGTGTGGAAATGATTTAAGGCAAACCTGCTCATCTTCTACAAGGAGATAATGAGTTCTGCTCTTCCTATGGACCACCCAGTGTCAGTTCCTCTCTTTTGTGACTGCCAGAACTGTTAGATATCCTTTGCCTCCTAGAGGGTGGATCAACACCAAATACTTTCTAAATTGGTTTCAGCCTTTGATTGCCAGTTCCTTTTAGAAACTCCAAATTACTTCAGGACCCCCAGCCTACTTATTTTTCTTAACACTTTAGGGTGTAAATCACTTGTGAGAATAAAATCACTTAGGTGTCTGATTTTTTTGTGCCAGAAGCCAGGGGACTTTATTTTCTGTCCTGACACCCACACACACACACATAACTTGCACCTGCTTCAGGTTGTATGCCTCTGGAGGGAAGAGGGGCTGTATTCTTTTTTCTGTCTACCTATATTCATGTACAGCTCCCCTCCTCAGATGATCTTTGCTTGTTAGGGGTGAGGATACTTTCTCTGTCAATTTAATATTTTTATATGTGAAAAGAAAAGCTTTTTTCCCCCCATTCTAAAACTGCTTTAATTGCGAAGAGCTCTGAGTTTCATCTCTAACAGAATTTAATCCCTGTTCTTTCAATCTGTGCAGGTTTTGGTTTCAGATCATCGCTTCTTGGGAAGAAGGATCTGATGCCATTATTGCTTTTGACAATGTCTCCCTTAGTCTGGACTGTTATTTAACAAGTAAGTTTTCCTTTTATCTGCAAGTGACTTGTCTTTTATTTGCCATATAATTAAAATTTGGAAAGGGGTTGAAACTGTGGGGAAGGGATTGGGTGTTGTTATCTTCAAAAGACTCTTGAAATGTAAAGGTGTGTTCCAGAAATAACTGTGCTTAGATGGAGGAGACCGTTCAGATGCATACCTTATTAGCAGAGCCCACCAGTGAATGGGTTCGAAGTTTGGCAGTAAATGGGTAGTAAGACATATGGTGTGGGAGAGTCAGCTTCCAGCTGAGACAGTAGCATCACCTATCCACCCAGGCTGATGCAGAAGCCAGTCTGTGATTACAGAGTTCTACATGACCTGGTTTGCTGTGTGACAGTTATCAAAATGAATGACAGTTGGACTCTGGCTAGGGAAAGACAGGCATCCTGTGACTGACACTAACTTTAAAATAAAATTGGGCATAATACTCCAGTTAAATTAGAGCAAGGTTATTTTATTTGGACTGACATGCATTTTAGTCTGAATCAGAAACGAGGATCTTCACTCTCTCCTACTCTTGGGAAAAATTTGGGTTCTGATCCAGACTTTGTGATTGACTGGCATCTAGAATATGCCCAATCTATACCTCTGCTGCCAGATTTCACCCCATTTAGATTTTTATTGAACATTCATGTCTGGTTCATCTTTCACAATCTCATGCATAGTGAACTGCTTAATTTGTAAATGTGTTCAGTGATCTGCCACTCTATACCTCAGACCAACAACTTACATGAGGATTGAAGGATTGCTGCTCTGAACATATGAAACTTCTACCTTGGGTTGAGCAGTAGAACTTGTGTCCTTTCATCTCCTAGGCTTGAAACTATAACCTCTGTAGCCCTGTTCAGATTGAAAACCTCTAAGCTACTTCCTCATCCAACACATCCAACAGCAGTCAGAATGTTTCATCTGCTTTGTGTTGTGTTAATTCGCATTGGCTGGGACTGTGAGTCTTTCCATTTATGCAGTGATACCCCTTGGTTTCTGTGCATAAGTACAATGTGCCTCAGGTTCCAGTATTGTAAAGAGATCTTAAAATTAGGCTGTAAGTAAAAAAGATTGCACGTACTTTTATGGGCTAAAAGAGAAACTTTCTAACAGTTGCTAAAGATTGTATTCTGTATTTCTGCTTTGTGTCTTCATTCACTTCCTGTTTTGCCCACCACTCATTCCTGTATATTTTTCTTTTGTCTCAGTTCCCATAACAGCAACGGAAAGTCCATCTGCCTTTCCCTTTTAGCAGTGTTATATCCTGTGACTGCAGGCTCTTATTCTCAGCAGAGAAGCCTCCAGCCCTTAATTTAGCTTTGGTTTTAGATGACATACTGACTCAGCCACGCTCCATGATAAACCAGTCTGTGACTTCTTGTTTTCTAGTCAGTGGAGAGAAGACACCTCGAAGTACTACTCCAGACTCAAGCAATTTGCTCACCAGTAGAGATGGCCAGAAGAAGTTTGGATGGGAACAAAAGCTTCTGGGAAATCTCCAACTCAACACTGCCCCCATTTCTGGTCCAGCAGGTAATTGTCTGGTCTGAGAAGCATTTTCAGACAGCAGAGATTTCCAACTAATACAGATTTCAGTTAGATGTGGATAAATGCAATATGATTCCTTTTTTTTTTTTTTTAACCAAAGCCTGTGTTCAGAGCTTACAAACAAAACAAAACAAGCTCTAGAAAGCAGTTACCTTTAGCTGTTAACTGTAACTTGGATTTTGATTGCAAGCTGGTGAAAGAAAGAACCAGAAGGAGCCTATTCTTGAAGTAAAAAGTACTTTTAAACTGTAAGACAGGTTTGTTTGCCATCGTGGCCATTTAAAAATAGGCAGGAATCAAAGTGAAGTGTCCAAATTGACTGAGTCCACCATGTGGTAACCTGAACACCCATCTCTAGTTAATATAGGCTTGGTTTGAAATAACATAGCTTCGCTTTTTCGGTAATGTTTTCATCGTCCATTTGAAAGAGTACAGCACTGGACTTTGTTTTAAAAACGTGATTTTTAGTTAGTGTGGTGAGTTGATCCTGGCTGGACGCCAGGTGCCCACCAAAGCCGCTCTATCACTCCCCCTCCTCAACTGGACCGGGGAGAGAAAATATAACGAAAGGTTCATGGATCGAGATAAGGACAGGGAGAGATTGCTCACCAATTACTGTCATGGGCAAAACAGACTCAACATGGGGAAATTAGCTTAATTTATTACAATCAAATCAGAGTAGGATAATGAGAAATAGAACCAAATCATAAAAACACCTTCCCCCCCACCCCTCCCTTCTTCCTAGGCTTAACTTCACTCTCGATTTCTCTGCCTCCTGCCCCCGAGCGGCACAAGGGAACAGGGAATGGGGGTTGTGGTCAGTTCATCACATGTTGTCTCTGCCACTCCTTCCTCCTCGGGGAGGAGTTGCACTCTTTCCCTGCTCCAGTGCGGGGTCCCTCCCTCCCATGGGAAACAGTCCTCCGTGAACTTCTCCAACATGAGTCCTTCCCACGGGCTACAGTTCTTCACGAACTGCTCCAGCATGGGTCCCTTTCATGGGGTGCAGTCTTTCAGGAACAGACTGCTCCAGCGTGGGTCCTCCGCGGGGTCACAAGTCCTGTCAGCAAACCTGCTCCAGTGTGGGCTCCTCTCCTCTGCATGGGTCCGCAAGGTCCTGCCAGGAGTCTGCTCCAGCGTGGGCCTTCCCACAGGGCCACAGCCTCCTTTGGGCATCCACCTGATCCGGCATGGGGTCCTCCATGGGCTGCAGGTGGATATCTGCTCCATTGTGGACCTCCATGGGCTGCAGGGGGACAGCCTGCCTCACCATGCTCTTCACCATGGGCTGCAGGGGAATCTCTGCTCTGGTGCCTGGAGCACCTCCTCCCCCTCCTTCTTCCCTGACCTTGGTGTCTGCAGAGTTGTGCCTCTCACATATTCTCACTCCTCTCTCCAGCTGCAGTTGTGCGGTTGGGTTTTTCTCCCCCCTTCTTAAATATGTTATCCCAGAGGCACTACCACCGTTGCTGACTGGTTCAGCCTTGGTGTGTCCGTCTTGGAGCCAGCTGGCATTGGCTCTATCGGACACAGGGGAAGCTTCTAGGAGCTTCTCACAGAAGCCGTCCCTGTAGCCCCCCCACTACCAAAACCTTGCCACGCAAACCCAATACAGTTAGAAATGTCAGTCTTGTATGGTCAATGTTATTTCGTTCTCCCCTGTCCCCCAGCTCCCCTTTCCAGCTTAACTGTAGTGGCATGGGCCAAATAGATGCAAGATTTCCGTTCCCTCCCCCTCACATCACTGTCTCCCAAATGTTTGTCTCTTCCCTCTCCCAGCCTTGCCCACACATTCACAATATCTGTTTTGGGCTCTACACATGCATTTCTATTTCAGTCTGCTTCCTTCCCTCCTCCTTGCCAGCTTCTCTTTCTGATTTGATTCAGGTGGCCACAACCTCCAGCCTACCTGGGGGAGCAGGGCTGACCATGGTAATGAGGGGTGACTACAAGAGAGATGAGCACTTGCTGTAACTGCCACCCTCAGCACTGTGTGCAGCTGTTTCTCCTCAGTTAGGGCTAGCTAGTTACCTGCCAATTTGAAATAACCTCCCCTCTTAAGGTACAGAACAAGGGTGTGGTTGGCATATGCCTCCTTTACTTTGTCAGTAAGGCCAGGGATTTGTTTCTGCTGCCTCCTTCTCTCCCACTCCTCCATCTTAGAAATACTTCTTTGAATCTGTTTTATTGTACGTTATGTTTGACTTTGCTGCCTGCAGCGTACTGTTGAAATACATGAACTAGTGGTGTTAGCTCTGATATCTACAGCAATCTGGTCAGTGTGGTCAAAAGCTCCACACAGTCTTCAAAGCCTGCCTGAAAACCTGGATGCCACAGCAGGGCAGCTGCTGGTACTTGAACTCTCTTGTGAAGCGAGCTCTGGCAGTGGAGGCTGATGATACAGTCTGCAGTGTAGGCCAAGAGTTGCCATCAAGTGGAGTTTATTGATATGTTATGTGCTGAGCACCATACAGCAAGAAAAATGCAGGAGCACTGACAGGAGTCTCAGGAGAATGAGACAGAGGGAATGAGCCCGTATGAGAGGATGCTGGGGTGGGTGGACCTGTGCTTTAGCTATAAAGGTTGTGTCTAGCTTTGTTACAGATGTCATGTGTGAGCTTGGGCTGGTCACTGGTATAATTTCCAAAAAGACCCCGAGGTCCTCTTTGCAGGTCCTTTGAAGTGTTCCCTTTCATATCTGTATCTCCATTTCCTGCCTGTAAGTGGAGCCACCTTTTACTTCTAAGTGCGTTCAGTATTGCGCTTCGGTCAGTGATCTTGTGGTAGGATCCGTACACAGGTGTAGATTATGGACTTCCGGCTGACTTTCCATAGCAATGTCAATGCTTAGGTGGTGATGTAATTCCTTAAGGCAGCTGTACATTTCCTTCCAGGGTACCTACTGTTTTAGTAACACAAAAGCCATTAGATACCAGCTTCCGATTGGAGAATGGCCTGAAGTTTGGATGCAAAGTTAATGTAAAGTGGATGTGTGGGTGTTAGGCTAGAAATCTTGTGGCTGTAGGTTTCTTTGAGAATTTTGTTACTGTCTACTTCTCAGTAGATCTGAAATGATGGAACATCATCTAGCCCTTCTGCTCCCTGTCCTATCTGAGGAATGCAATTTAAAGAAGATCTGGAGAGATTTGGACAGACTGGAGAGCCGGGCCGAGGGGAACCTAATGAAATTCAACAAGAGCAAGTGTAAGGTCCTGCACCTGGGCAGGAACAACCCCATGCACCAGTATAGGTTGGGGGCTGACCTGCTGGAAAGTAGCTCTGCTGAGAAGGACCTGGGAGTGCTGGTGGACGGCAAGTTGATCATGAGCCAGCGCTGTGCCCTTGTGGCCAAGAAGGCCAACGGGATCCTGGCGTGCATAAAAAGGAGTGTGGCCAGCAGGTCGAGGGAGGTTATCCTCCCCTTCTACTCCACCCTGGTGAGGTCACATCTGGAGTACTGTGTCCAGTTCTGGGCTCCCCAGTTCAGGAAGGACAGGGAACTGCTGGAACAAGTCCAGCAGAGAGCCACAAAGATGATCAGGGGACTGGAGCCCCTCTCCTATGAGGAAAGGCTGAGAGACCTGGGTCTGTTCAGCCTAGAGAAGAGAAGACTGAGGGGGGACCTTGTTACTGCTTACAAATATCTGAAGGGTGGGTGTCAAGAGGATGGGACCAGACTCTTCTCAGTGGTGCCCAACAGGACAAGGGGCAGTGGGCACAAATTAGAACACAGGAAGTTCCACCTGAATATGAGAAAAAACTTCTTCACTGTGAGGGTGACAGAGCACTGGAACAGGCTGCCCAGAGAGCTTGTGGAATCTACTTCTCTGGAAATACTCAAAACCCTCCTGGACGCAGTCCTGTGCACCCTGCTCTAGGTGTACCTGCTCAAGCAGGGGGGTTGGACAAGATGATCTTCAGAGGTCCCTTCCAACCCCTACCATTCTGTGATTCTGTGAAATGCATGGGCAGTAGAAATGATGGGAGTCAGATTGCATGGGGGTAGAAGAGAAGATCACCAAGGTACTTTGAGCAATTCAAATAATTTATTACAACCTTGGGGTGAAAATTCAAGGCAATCCTTGTGGTATCTAAGCCAGCTTGCCTAATTTCTGGGCTTGATCCTCAGTCCTGTTCATGTTCTGTCTAAAGTTGTCTCTAGCCCTTGAGGTTTGAAATAAGTCCTACAGCAATTTTCTCCCCTTTGTGCCCTTGGTGTAGACAGGGCAGAAATCAGAGAAGCTAAGCTGCAGCTTCTTGCAGTGGGAAGTCATTGCATTTCTGAGGGTCTGCATGGCACCGGATCACCTTTTTTGTTTGTGTTGCTGAGTCCCTGCTCTCAGTAAACATTGCAGATGCTTGTTTGGTCCCTGGGCTATGCATTTTACCCAGCTTTAATCTTGTTTCTTTCTGCATCCTGTAATGCATTTAAGAAACCTCAGGCTGAGTCTGTCAAGGCCTTTACTTGGATGGCCACGTATTTACTGTTGTGCGAGTGAACCAACAGCATCAGCGCCACCCTGAAGTCCCAAAGACTGCATTGACCAATATGAGCTCAGCCAAAAGTAATTACAGCTAATGTGATCTTTGGCTTGTGTGATGGATCACAGGCTATAATATTTCCTTCTTAAGAAATCATATTAAAACAAAGAACTGTGTTCCTATAGCGGAGGAGACAACAGGATAATAAAATGCCTTCCCTAAGTCCCCAGGCCAGCTCAGCCTATGCAGCAGGAAGTACTATCTGAAAGACAGGTACCACTTTGTTTACATGACAGTAAATCCAAAGAAGCTACATTGCTTTCAAGGGTCTGGACCTTGATTTGCTCATTTGTATCTGAGAATAACTTCTTACATGCACCTGCTGGTTTTGCCTGTGCTTGGAAATCCATTTTCAGCTGAAGCAATAGTCACCACCACCAACCACCCTGTCCTCCCTGTTCTCAGGCCCTTTACCAAGCGAATTACTTCTTCAGCCTTGCCATTGCTTATTGTGGCTTGGTATGCCTCCAGGATACGTACCCCAAAGGTTCAAAACATATAATGCAGCCACGCTGTGGAAGATCCTAAAGCTTCCAGAAATCTGTTAACCACTGTCATGTGTCACACGTGGGGTGATGAATGAACTGTGTAGAGAATAAGACCCAAAATTGCTACAACTAATATGGTGGTGGTGCTCTCTCAAGTTTCTTGATGATGACCAGGACCAACACAGAAAAGTTGCTGTGGGTTTCAAGTCACACAGTTACTTGCAGTGCAAGGTGGCCACTAGATAGATGATCACCAAGCAATGCAAATGCTTTCCTTTTCAGTTAACTAATGACATGTTATTTGGTGATGTGCCAGCTTCTTGCTGAAAGGTTGCAGGTGAAACTTGATTCTAAGAGAAGCCTGCAAAAAAGTTGTAAGAAAACCTGCATATACTAGAAGATTGAAACAACTTCAGTGGAACTAGGATTTTGGATTGAAATGGTTAAATCTGTGCACTTTTTGTTTTGATGCAAACCAAGCTTACTTTGGCTTTGTTTTTAAATTGATTAGGTATTAGTTTAAGTAAAACTGAAAGCTGCTCAAACCATAGCATTTCTCTACAGGAAGTTTAACTACCAATTAAAAAGCCAATTTATATTAAACCAATGCAATTTCCTTTTATAGACAAGGCCAGAATATGGGAAATTCAGGCATATAAAGATACAGTGAGCAATAATGAGGAACTGTAGGTAAACAAATTACTATCATGGAAACTGGAGGAGACAAAATAGAATTCTCAATAGGCAAAAGGAGATAACAAGACACAGAGCAATCAAGCTTTAATTAAAGATTTCTGGTGCTTCTGAATAGGCTGTAAATACCATGAGGATAGCCTCTCTTTTGATGTTTCAGCTTCTCATCTGTCCCACTGACAACTTACTCATGTCAGGGCGCACGGTACAAAAATGGTGTGTTGTGAAATGTACAAAAAGATTAACCTTTTTTCCCCTCAAATCTTGCATTGTTTTGTCCTGTCTGATCTGCATATCCACCAGCCATTGTGTGACCATGGTTTCTTGCATGGAAACTGTCATCATTTTCTCATCCAGACTGGATTACTGTTTTCCTTCAGCTCTGGTCTCTTCCTCACAACACTTAGTGGTTGCACAGTTTTTGTCTTTTGCATCAGGGAGAGTCCTCTTATGAGTACTTACATGGCTGTTTCTCGGAAGAACTCTGAGTCACATTAGTTAATCAGATGAAGGAGCTGAAAGGAACAGCAGAGCAAGTATTAAGTAAAAGAAAATTACATTTGGTTGCTCTTTGTGTGCAATTACACTAACTGAACTGTTGGCATAATGCAATAAAGGTATCTGCAGAATTGTGTTTCTGTATTAAGCATCAATTCACACAGTGAATAACAGCTCAGTGCCCTCCCCCCAACAAAAGCAGCATCCTGAACAGCGATAGAAAATGTTCAGAGACGGATGGTGGGATCTCAGATTGCGTAGGCACGAATTTCTTTATTGCAGCGTTCACACTTGCTTTCTCTGTAGGACTGAAAATAACAATGGTACAATACTGAAAATCAACATACAACCAGATCCCAACATAGCAAAGTTGAATTGGCATAAACACTCTCCAGCATTAATCATACAATTGAAATAAACAGGGCAAGTCACACATTTTAGACCTAAATTTTAAATCTGCCCACTCTTAGAATAGCAGTTTAAATTGTGCAGAAACTGCTATAAATCTCAGGAAAGGTTTTGAAATAATTTTGCCACCTCTACCCAACTTGGTCTTTGTTATCCAACATGCATTTCTGCTATCCTTTGTAATTGTGAACAAACAAATTCCAAAAAGTTAGTAGCATGTCTCACTTAACACCCTTTATGGAAGACGACTGCTATCTTTTTCAGTGAAACATGAAAGAGAAAAGAAATTAGTTTTCTTCATGCTGCTTTGTTAGTTTCTGGCTCCAGAAGGTAGCAAGAAACAAACCATTCTCATTGCTGTTCAAAGTCAGCAATGCCCTTGCCCTGTTATACTGACCACAGATAATTTCCTACAAGAATGTCCTGATAGTCTTCCCTTTATATGGACACTTAAGAAAAATCTAAAGCATGGATCAAGCTTTGAGTATTTCTTTGAATGATACTCAGGATCAATCTGGCATACATTTGTCGTCACCGCAGGTGCTTTTCTTTTTGAACTGAAAACCATGTCCGAGTCTTCCATTGCCGCCCTCATTTAGAAAATGGAAAGACAGAGGTAGAAATAGTAACTCCATAAATAGTTGAAAAGCTGGCCTCCTCCTAATCTAGCTGTACCTGTGTAACTGGTTCTGGTATTGCTGGCAAGACTCACTAATTTCTGTGATCATTTAATATTCCACTAATATCATTGCATAGACACATTTAGCTGTTCAGGGACTGTGATTGTGGGCACAACCTATTTCTGCCATTTACCATAATCTTTCAAAACCCCGCCCTGCCTCATCAATCTCTGGCAAACTTAGTCCTGGAAAAGGTAATAATCTCAAATTACTGCTGCTAAACAACAGAACTCAAAGCAAAATTGAAAGGTTTTTCTTTCCTTACGTCACTGAACATGTTTCTTATATATGCTCGTAGTATATTTTGCCTACAGACTTTTCAGCACAGACCAACCCTGGAATTACTGGTAATGCATAACTGAGATGGCTCATGCACCGAGTAAAAAGGTATATCCCTCCACACATACCATGGTGCCAATGGCAGCCAAACGTTAGTGAAGATTAAGATGGGCCATTTCCTGTAAGCCTCTGATTTCCCATATTGGCCAAGTATTATAAGGGAGTTTGTGAGTGTTTTTACAAATAGATGAAGCAAGCGTTCTGCTTGTTCATGGCATCAAGTTTGATGACATCTGCCTTAGAGGAAGAAGTAAAATGAACTCCCTGAGGGACAACTAACAGAGTTAATTGCCTCCAGAAGTTTAGCCACTGGGGTTCCTATGCCCCTGAAGCATGAGACCTTATAGTGCTTGTTAATGGTTTTTTTTTACTCTGTTGGAAGTAGGGATAGCCTCTTGGCCTGAATAGAGGTTGTGGCATCAAGTTCCACAAACTGCCTACACATTGTTTTAAAGCACTGATGCATTTCAGTAGTGCATTACTCTAGGTTCCAAAATAAGCCAAGTACCATCAAATCACACTAAAGTTTTGGTTTGGAACGAGTTGAAGCTCGGTTCAAACCAGCTTAATTTAACAAATGCCAGTTAGTACATTTAGGCCTTTGAGGTATAGCTAAAATGCCGATGTCTGTTTTGTGATATGGAGTTTATGTGCTATACGTGCCAGTGAAATTGCTTTCTATCTTAGAAGTACAAATGTGCTTTAGGCTTTGCTCCACTGTTTTCTCTTCATTGTTGCTAGTGGTTATTTGCAGCAGTGCCTGCAGCAGTGCTGCCTTGGGCTGCAAGTAGTATCAGAGCTTCAAATGAATTAGTCATTTTAAGTCTTGTGGGGTTCTGTTCTTTTTGTTTTCCAAGAGCAGGCATCACTCCCCTTTGCTGTGGCTGAAATCCAGTGCCTTGATTGCTGTGCATTTTACGTATCTAGCCAAGCTGTGTGAAAACTAGAATTTCTGCTGTGCAAAAGAAAATAAGCATGAGTGACTTTGTGTGTAAATATATCAGTAAATCTAATTTGGAAAGAAAAGTTGGGAAGAAGGAATTTTTTAAAATCTGTTTTAATAGAGCCAAAATGGCATTTCTTGCAAAATGCTGTTGCTGGGACCTTAGCAATGTGTCAGGGAGATTGCCAGCGAGCTTGACGAGGGCAAGTGTGTGGGTGAACAGGCAGAAGACCAAATGTTTCCTCTGCCACGTTTCTTGTGAAAGTGGGGATTCCGTCAAATGAACTGATGTATATTCACTGAAATGTAGTACGCCAGTTCTGATTCTTAGTGTAATCTTCACTTCTTTTCTTTTTCCTCCGCCTTAATCAGGAATTTCCAGTTTTTAAACCCAATTAGCATCTTGCAACTGCCAATGACAGAATACATAGGGACCCTACATTTAACTACCTGTTAGTTTTCATCATGGGAATGCTCCGCTGTTTCTGGAAACCAGGCATCTGTACCTTATGTGAAGTTGGGCAAACTTCCAAAATCTGCTCATTGTTTGGGAAGATTTAGACTGGAGAGTCCTGCTTTTTTCCCATCATGTGAGTGTGACGTGCCAGCAACGTTAGCCTGTCGCATACTGCAGAAGGAAAGAGAGGTATGCCATGCAGTATGCGACAGACCACAGTTGTGCACCGATGGAAAAAATCTATGCTTCTCACCTAGCTGCTTAAGGATTTTCGATTCAGCGCTGCTGCTTTAGTCTTTGGAGATCAAAATAATGCTTCAAATTGAATTACTGTAAAGTGGTGTGGCATGCAGTAACCTGTAGAAATGCTCTCACTGAACTCATGAGACATGCTGCAGTCGTTTCTAGAAACAGGAGAAAATCAATACTTTACAGGGAGTGAATGGTTACTCTTACTTAAAAAAAGAAGTGATGCGTTATCTAAGATGGGCAATACTCTGTTTTGTTACTGTGTTAGTGGTTTAAGATCTTGGGCTACTGTTACATCTGCTGATGAGGGTTGGCTTTGTGAAATGTTTGAGAGTAGAGGGAGGAAAGTGCGAGGTTTTCAGTCTGTATCCAGGATTGTAACTAAGACCCATCTGTCCTAATTATGTTGAAATGAGGGGCGACTTCTTCCTCTGCCATATTCTGTCCCATTTAATTCAGTGACAAAACTGTTACATGTTGGACTGGCTTTCAGTATCACATACGAAAGTGCATATAAACAGGAGAAGGACTGTTTGCAAGTCAGTGCAGCAGTGACAAATGAGGAGATCGCGCAACACCTGGCTGTAGGTTTTACTGAAATCCTTGCTCGTTCAAGTCAGGTGCAGTCTCCCCATGGACTTCACTTGGGCCAGACTTCCTCCTGCAATGTTTTGGGCAAAGGTCACTACCCAGCTTTGCTACTTCTGAAACATGTCTTCTCCCATTCCTGTCTACCATCTACCTGAATAGAGCAAGTAAATATGTCTGCTAGCACTGACTGCAGCAGCTGCAGAACCTGGGAGGCTTTACATATAATCTTGTATATACCACTGTATCGATTACAACAGGACCACTTTTGAAATCTAAGATAGTACCTCCTGTGCTCAGTCATCTCCAGGTTCCTTACGTCATACTCCCTGGCATAATGTGTCTGTGGTTTTTCATTCCCCGTACTCTCATGCTCTTACAAGCCAGATTCTAAGAGCTTAGATGCACATTCACTAGTCTTAAATTACCAGCACTGTTTGCTCTTACCCTGATACTGCCTCTGCAGTGGAAGTGAACCCCCTCTGGTCTGTCCAAGAGGCAGAAAATACACAAGTTGTTCTGGTTGCTTCAGTTCAAAGTCTGAAGGCATAATGTTTGCAGCAGGAGGACATCTTTCTTCTGTTCCACCAGGGCATTGGGCTTTTAAGGAAACAGAGGGCCATTAAAAAGCATTTTGGAATAAGACGTAGTTCATTGATCCCCTTTCCCTGGAACCCAGTGGAAGTCAAGAGCTGCCAGTTTCAGGTCCAGCTGTGCTGTGTGTTATGTGTGTGGTAGTCTAGAGATGCTTTTGCCAAGGCCAGGTAAGCAGATACCTAAGGAATAAGATTTATTTAAAGGGAGTAAATCAGAAATGTAAAGCTTAACCATAGCAGCAGTATGCACATGCTGTGGTCTGTCCTAGGTTTTATCACTTCTAGTTTTCCATTTTGATTCTCTCATGTTTTGGGCTTATTATCCCTTTGAAGGTCATCTGCTTCTACCTTTGGGAACATGTTTGATGTTTCACCGGAGACATCCAAATGGCTTCTTATTGTTCGAAACGAAGACACTTACCTGCCTGCTTTACTAAACATATGTTTCAGTACAGGTGGCTTAGCCCACTGGGATATTGCAGTGTTAAATCACTGTGATAGCTGACAGAATGAGTCTTTCATCTTCCATTTTGTGTGAGATTTTGCTTTGGGTTTGGGAGGTTTTTTTGCAAGAGTAAGTGTAAGTAACTTTTGGTGCAAGACTGTCAATATCAGAACTACTGAAGCATTTTGCTTTAGGAACTTGTAGGCCTTTCCTTCTTAGGTGCTTTTCCCCTCTTACCTGTTGTTCTTGGGTTTTTTGGGGGTACATTGGAGACAGAGGAGGAGAGGGGAATTCTTGCATTTGCTATCTACTAATTTTAAGACTTTATACTGACACCCATTGCAGAAGGATTGGAGAAAAAAGAAAAATAAGTATGTAAGTATCCATATAAAACAAGTAACAGTAGCAAAATCTCTAGAGGACCCTTGCAGGGGAGTTTTGAGGAGGGGTGGCATAGATTTTGCAGTAAGAAGGAAGAGATTATTCTCTCAGCAGTACTTAGATTGGGAAGCTTTCCTAAATTAGTAGTTTTGCATTGCTTCTTGGAATAGCCAAGACTGTATTACAAAGGTTTTTCAGAAATACCAGTCACTTTATTTCTTAAAGTCCTGCCAAATTATTTGATCCATTTCATGCATTGAACTTTTTTATAAGACGGAATTTAGCTCAACTTCAGGATTAGTTTGTGAAAAGTTAGTTCAGACCTTGTGCCTGGCGAAACTAATGTGTTTCCTTGTATTTCTGGTGGTTGAACCCCTCCAGTAACAAATGGTAGAACTGCTGGTCTCTCTTGTCCAGACACATGCAGACCATCATTTCTAGACCAGATCTGCTTAGACAATAGCTCCAAATTCCAAGAAACAGATCAAGCTAACGCTCTATATGAGCTAATTAGTACCATTGCTGAAAAAGTCTGCATGTGTTGTATTGCATTAGTGGAAGCTGGGGGGAAAAATGGTGCCCTTTGAGAAAGTCACAAGGAGGGCTGGCTGGCCCAACATCATTTGTAGAAATAATGTTCTTTAGATGTGTTTCAAGTCTTTTGTCTTTAATGGCAGTAGAATTAACTAACAAAGTTTATTAGATTGTGTATATTAGCTTGTTAATAAGATGAATGATAAATCATGTAATGTGCACCAAAAATGCTTAGTCCACTTATTTACCATCTAGATCTTAGTTTTGATTACACATGAAATATTTCCTGATATACTAGCAAATATGTTAGGGTGGGTTTTGCAAGAGCATTGTGGTCTTGCACCTGCATTGGCCCTAATAATGAATCTTTAAGGAAAAGGAAGGCATTTCAGCATCATGTATTCAAATCAAAAAATTAGATTTTTGAGGCACAAATTAGCAAAGCCTTGTTCTAGAAATCTATTTGTACAGGGCTAGTACTTCCAGTTGATGAAAATGGCTGTAATAGGGATGCATTGATTTACACCCACAGATCTGGCCTAGAACATGCAGAGCTGAATGCTTGTTTTACAGGTCTCAGTTAGGTGTTTTGCCTTCTGAAGCTTAACTTGAATCTCTTGTGAGCAAATAATTATTCAAAATACAATTGGTTTACTGTTATGTTTTAATCACTGAGATGATGTTGTATTTACGGGTTTTTATCTAATTAACAGCTACTTTCCCATATAAAATAAATTCAGTAATCAAATGTCTGTAAAAATTGAAAGGGCTAAAATGCACCAGTCTTGACGTTATGAGCATGCACTTTAACAGCCCAGAGAGCAGAGCCCAAAACTGGGTGATCTGTGTTGCATTTTACTCTGTGGTCTTTGCCTTTTTGAGCCTTAGAAAAAGTAAGGCTATGTTCATAGTTGTGATAGCTTTCAGGAGATGTAGATGAAAAGCTGTCAAGTACTGAGATACACAGTGCTATCAGTCTTTTAAAAGAATTCTGTGAGTATTTTTTCTGGCTAAGACCTCAGGGGCCAGGTTCTTCTCCTGGTTCGACAAGAGAGAGTAAATAAAGAGTAGAACAGCTACTTGATCTTTGGATGTTCAGATCATGCTTTGTGTATGTCCTCATTTCAGATCAATGGTTATTCACAACATGTGGTGCCAGTGGACCCTATGGCCCCACACAGAGCCAATGCAATGATGCCTACAGGAACTCCAACCTCAGTGTGATTGTAGGAGCTGAAGGGATTCTCCAAGGCATTCAGATCTGGAGAGTACCAGCAACCAATACATACAGGTAAAGGAACCCTCTCTGATTGTCATGATATATCTTTGTGTTTGAAACTTATCCAAGATGCAGATAGTGCTAGGCATATATGAAGTATTATATTCATATTTTCATTATATTCATCTATTTGGGTTTTACTTCTCCTTGATCCTGTGAATTCCAACCTTTCCAGTCTCAGATTTGTTGTCTGGAAGATGCGACTTTTTGGTGAAAGAGAGAAGAAAAAGAGAAGCAACCACCTGAGGCAGACAAATCTTTAGCCTAAATGGTTACAGGTTGGGAGAGCTCTATAAGTAGCTGAAAATCAAGTGTTTTGACTTCCCCAGGGCAAGGGGCATACGTATCCCGTATGCCTTCCGTTGAATTCTGGGATCTGAATTAGTTTTTCCCACTCTTCACCTGGTATAGGAGGCACAATCGTATGTCGGCATTTCTTATGGGACAGCTTGCATCAAGCTCTGCTCAGCATTTTGACTTTTTTGAATCTAGGCATGGTAAGTTGAGCCTGCAAGCCTGGCTCACCACTGTAGAATCGATTTTGGAAGCCAGCCACCTAAATGTTAGGCTCAGTGATACTGAGGGTTCTAATGCTTAAGTCCCTCTGTGGAGTTATTTTCAAAGGGAGATGATCAGATACGGTTCAATGCTACTTAATCAGATTTTTACCAATCATTTTTTCTTTTTGCTCTTGCTGCGGAAAGAAGTACAATCGAAGTTTAGTCCACTGTATCTGAATGGTAACATCAAGCCATTACATGGATCAGTTTGTAAGCAGAACGGTCTGTTTGAATCAATGACTGTCTAGTGGTGCTTTTTTATGCAACATTCCCTGTTGAAACCAATGATGGTATCATGGATTTCAAAGCAGAACATTCCACTGAAGGCTTTGAAGAAATTTCAGTTAAAACTTACTGGCACCTTCTTTTTTTTCTTTTTTTTTGAAAAAGAATATTAATATTGAGGATAGATGTCAGTCTCTAACAGAAGTCTGCTGCAAAGCGGTTTTGAGAAACTGGCTAGGCTAGGCTAGGCTGGGCGCAAGTTCTGCCTGAGTGCCTATTACCACAAGGATTGATGGTAATGAAAAAAGCATTAATGATGTTTTACTCAGCTATCAAAAATGAGTTGCCTGAGGTGAATAGAATTTTTCAGGACCAGCATTCAGTAAATAGGGTTATAAAGTACAGCCCAAAAGAGAAGAGGCAATAAACTTACAATATTTTCATTTCTTTAATATCACAGCCCAAGAAGAGCCAGAATTCTAGTGCAACTGTAGGATGATTTTTGCTACACAATAGAAACCACAGGTCCTGTAGGGAGGACCTGTCTATTTAAGTACTATAAATGACCTAACAGGCTTTTAGGTTCTGTATAGATAATAGATGGCAAATGTCATTGGTAACCTATATATAAATGGATGACATTCTCTTCTGCACCTCTTGAGGCTATAGTAGAGAATTCGCAGCCTGGGGAAAGGAGGAGGCAATTGTGGCCTTAAATTAACTTGACATCTTCCTGATTCTGGGCTGCTGAAGGGGCAGCGGAGTCCCCCAGTATAGCATAGCCCTAGGAAAATGTCAAATTGCAATATCAATTCTAGGGCTTCCCAGAGTCTGGACCCACTGCCTGTATTTAGCTCTCCCCTGCAGGCCTGCTGTACTGTGGGTCCTGTAAGTTAGCCTGATAGTCATCTCCAGTACACCTGACCCAGAGATAAAATCCTCTAGCTGGCTGTTGGGCTCTTAAGAAAGCCATTGTTATGCCATATCAGTGCATTTTACACTGGGTAATGCAGAGCAATGAGTTACATTCCTGATAATTGCATGAGAAGGATATAGATAGTGTGAACACGAGGCAGAATATGCATTACTAAAATGCAAAGAAAGAAAGCTCAGCTTTGCTCAAAACTCTACTAGCACAAGCTAACCACACCCAGAAAACCCCACCATCTGTGAAGATCTGGGTAGGCTGCCACACACTGTAGCAGTACTGATATGGACAAAATCATCTGGTTTGCTCCTATGGGACTGCACATTGTATAACAATAAAGTTAGGCAAGGAATATTTTTCTTTTCAGATTTCCTTCTAAGCATTCAGAAGGTCTTGTCATCCCATATCTAGGCCTGTGATCAAGTATGAGAGAAGTGAACTGTAATAAATTACACGTTACCATCCATTATCTGAATTCTTTCCATTTTTAAAGCAAGAGTTGTTGGTCCGTTTTGCTGAGTGCCCCATTTGTTGTCACTTCCACTATCCTCTCTCTTCTCTGGTCCCCTCTTGTAAGGTAGCACAAGAACACGGCACAGTGGAATGCAAAAAGGTGTCCTTCTAAGTTGGCCAGCCTAGGCACTGCATTTTCTCATATTCTCAAAACTAGTTCCAGTGTTTCCCATGACCTGTCTACCTAGAGGTCGATTTTTTTCTCCAGCCCTGGTTTGCACAGCCAGTGCACTCTGCTTATCCTGATCCTTCCTGAAGATGCAGTTTTCTTCTTCAGTTCCTATAAGTATCATAGTAAAAGAAACGGAGGACGACAGTGGAAGGTATTCTGTGTTCTGGTTATATCTACTCAGGGTGGTCTGAATCTTTGTTCAGGGCCAATATGGTTAAATGGATTCCTTCTGTAAAAGAAAGTTGTGCCTCAGGAAAGGGATCCTGCTAAAACTTGAAGTCACAATAACCCATCTGTTTAAATAGCAACACCCATTTTGAATAGGGAATGACTGTCACCCGAATCTACTGATTTTTATTTGTCTGCAGCCTTTGAATGAGGCCAAAATGGGTTCTCCTGAACTTCGTGACATTGTTGCTTGTATGCAAAATCTGTTCATACACAGAAAAATATGGCCCCTAATTGCAGCTGATTAGCCCTGCCAGCTTGCTGTGCCTGATAGTGCAGCTCATTAGCCATTACAAAATTCTACAGCAAATCAGCTCAGTCCTCATATTTATGCAGCATCTGTTGAGGGTAGCCCAGTGCTGTGTCCATCACTTTTTCTGCTGGCTCCAGTGCAGCCTTACTGAGGAATGATTGCTTTGGTTATCAGCAGTGGCATGAACATAATCATCTCACATTGCGAGGATCTAACGTGCTTTATGAGGCACTTGATGCTCTACAGTTGCTTTGACATCAGAACTGCTCCATGCTGGCTGCCTCAGAGCAGTATCACAAGGTGAGTTCCTCATGCTAATCGTTAAGGCAAGTTGCTGGCTGAAAGTAAGCTGGCTGCCCAGCCTGTTCAGGGTGCTCACGCACGATGAGCACTGCTGGTTCGTTCTGCTTGTAGCCGGCTTGCATGCAGGACTCTGCTGGGCAAAGACCAACCACGTGCTAGAGGAAAGGAGGAGTTAAAGCAGAGCACCTATACTGTAACTGGTAGGAAGCCGAGAGGAAGTTTTGTGTTCTCAGCCCTGCAGTCACTGTTTACATGCTCCAGGCTGAATTTTGCTGTCATGGAAATAACTGCAAAGCTACTAATGTCAGTGGAGAATCACCTGCTTATTTCAGGTCTAAATTGAGCTTACTGTACCCCTACTCACTTGCTCAGAAAGTTGAGTAACTCTGTTTTTTGTTGCAGCAGAGATGTGTGTTTTATTGTGATTTTTATAAAGTGCTTTGAAATCCTTTGATAAAAGCTGCTTCAAGTATGTAAATTGTTTATGTAGTTAGAAGGGGAGAGGGACGAGCTGAGCAGTACAGTGATACAGCCAAATCTTTGGGTACATCAACAACGGTAAGGACCTCTGAATCTTGACTGCTTGAAATAAAAGTCCCAGAGCCTTAATTGAGACTGCAGCAGCCTGTGCATGCAACCTAGCCACTCCTGGCTGCAGACAGTGAGACGTTCATGCTGACTATGAGTTTAGCCAGGGAGCTTTTGCCTTCCTTGTTTACTGCAGGTAGTGCTGTGTTCAACTACTCTTTTATATTCCTCTGGTCCTCGGAATAGGAGAGCTGTCCCCCATCTGGTCCATGCTACCAGGACCAGTTATGCTGTCTGCTTTCTCAAATCTCCCCCTGTCAAGCTCATGCTTCATGTTCTCTTTAGCCATATGTGCTGTACTTACTGGTTCTCCTGCTTCCATTCTTTCTCTTCCTTGCTGCAAACCTCTCAAGGGTATGCCTTCTGAGAAACAAGATGTGTTTCATATGTTAAAATTTTAAACTACAGGGACTTGCTCAGTCTGTCCTCAGCGAGTGTTTGCCCAAGAATCAATGTGAAAGAAGCTGTTCTGTAGCTACCCAAGTTCATAGGTCCATGTAGAGCAGAGAACCTCAGTCTTCAAGCTTTGGGTTTAGATATATTTAGTGTCAGGTCTTCAGGGCACAGCCCTGTGACACTGTGTACAGTTCAGGTGTGCAAAACAGTGCCCAAAAGTGGTTTGTACTACCTTCCACCTGTCTGGGACAACTCAGGTGCCAGGCTCTTGTTTTCTTTTTCCTGCAGCATCTCAGGCTATGGAGCTGCTGGTGGGAAAGGAGGGAAGAACACCATGGTGCGGTCCCACGGTGTGTCTGTGCTGGGAATTTTTGACCTCCAGAAGGATGATACTTTGTATATCTTGGTGGGACAGCAAGGAGAAGACGCTTGTCCTAGTGTAAGTGATTGCCCTTTCTGTTTTGCCTTAATCCCTTCTACAAATCCATGGAGTTTTGTCTGTTTACAGAGAAAACCATTGTCCTTGAGGGGTTTGGGGTTATATGGTTCAAGGGATAGCTACAGTTTTACTGGGAGGGCATGAATGTGAAAAGATGAAGTACCGTGTCACTGTGCTCACTTCCTCTTCAACATTCAGGCCCCATTGATAATACACTAAAGGTTCCTGATGGATCTGCAAATCTCAGAGCATCTGTGTGGGGTTTTGGTAAAAAAAAGACAACCCTGCCTTCCTTTCCTCTGGAGATCAGTCTTCAAAGTTGACTTCACAGGGCTTTGTCTTTGCTCCGCTGTTGAGCCCAGCCCTGCCATTATCATAGCACTCTGCAACTCTGGAGACACCACCTCACAGTGCCTATTTGGTTATTCTCTGTATGGGAATGGGAGAGACAAATTAATCACTGCTGGGTCGGTCCTGATTTTTGTGTTACTAACCAATTGTTGCTGGAAATGCCTTGACAGAAAGGTGCAACTTCCACCATTTGCAGGCACCATAATCTATTAGTCGTTTAGTATTCTTTGGAGGATGAGGGAATAGGAGATTCTTACGGAGGAAACTAAGCATTATCTGATGAGATTTCACCTACAGGTTTGAGCTGGACATTTAAATGCTGTGCATTTCTCACCTGTTAATGGCTGGCATCCAAGAGATGAAAGCTTAGCAGTCTGTTACAGCAGAGAAAGGTTGAAGGATGTAGAAAAGACAGAGGGGTTCTCAAGGCTGTGTGCTGAAGTAAATAATGTTGAAACTGGAATTATACATATCTACAAACAAGCCATTAATATGAAGCCTCTTTGAAATGAGAAATGGCCTAACTCAAACTTCCATCTAACGTCTATAACTAGGACATTCCAGCTGAGTGTAATATATGGACTCATTAAACTGCAGGCCACTGTAATCTTAGTGAGAATTTATTGAGTGCTAACGTAATTCTTTCATTGAGGCAAAGAGATTGCATTGACTTGTAGAAGGGACTTCTACTAGATTGGATTGTAATCAGTTATGTCTTTGCCATGAAGGATTTTTTTTTTTTAATTCAATTGTAATCTAGTGGTTCCTTTGGGTCATTGACTTTGTCATTTTATTAATCATCCCCACCCAACTCCAAATCAATTAAGGAGAAGGAAGACTAGGGAAAGGAGGGTTGTTTAGTTCCATAGGCAAGTCTGCACACACAAAATGGATGCCATTCATTCTCTGGCACAACCTAGGACACACTTTGTGGTCAACAGAATAATTTGTAACTTGAGGATGCTTTTGTCATGTTCCTCTTCCAAAAGAAAACAAATACATGAAAGTAGAAGGAAGCAGAAGGTCTATCCTACTATAACAACTGTTTGTGCATTTTTCCCTTAAAGTGTTGTTGACTTAGTGAGTTCAGTGTGCATAACAAGATAGTGTTACTGAGGTGAAACATATAAAGTAAAATAAGCTAGAAGCAAAGCTTGCAGCTTACAAATACTCACAGCAGAGTCCTGCTTGTCATGCACTTTAGTGCTCCAATTTAAAATCAAAGTGACAGTTACCTCTCTTAGGTCATAGTCCAGAAGTACTTATAAATGATGGTTTATTGTTGCGTTTGACATCAGTTAGTGAATTCAGTGATTTGCGTAATATAGAAGGTTCATTGCATTTGGTGCTAATTGGTGGAGGGGAAAAAATGCTAAGTAGGAAATATGGAGGCTTTTTAGTGAGGTATTTTCTTTAACATCAGGTCAACATTGGAATAAGAGGTGGGATTGCAACTGTTTTCATAGACTTTGAACTAGCTAGCACTGGTAATTGCAGTAAAATTGCTGCTACAGTGTAAGCATCAGATCAACATCAAAACTTGCTTGGAGGTCTAGATAAATATTAGGTGGCTAGTCTATGCTGAGCTCATTGCTACTGTCCATGCTATGACTACCAAGGTTAAAGCTAGCTCTGGTACATCTATGGGAGCCACCAATACGCCTTAGTTCTGGATAGATGCACGCTGGCTGCCTGGTCCCAACCAGTGGGGCACTGGAAGAGGAGTAAAGAAACTTGGGTTCTCTCTCTCTCTGCCGTTTGGCTGTTGCGTGACATGGGGCAAGTCACATCATCGCTGAGTTACTCCCTTCCCCCACTTGTGAAATACAGATAGTTAATGCTGGGAAGCATTTGCAGTAAGTTCTGCTACATCTTGTATGTTAAAAGTTTATGGAGCTGTTTTACATGGTAATAGATATCAGCACTGAGCTTGCTTCAAAATAATTCAATTAAAATGGCAACATATTCTTCTGATGAAGGTTGAAGCAAAAAGCGAGGTTCTTCTAGAAGAGCATTCACTTGCTTCTGCTTATGTAGTTTCACTGGAGGACGATTTATTGGTTTGGGAGGGCAAAGGGTCCCCAAGGCCTGTGTGTATACAAAGACATGGAGATTTCTTACCAGAATTCAGACCTGGTCTTCTGTTTGCAGACTAATGATGTTATACAGAAAGTCTGCATTGGAGAGAACAATGTGATTGAAGAAGAGATACGTGTCAACAGAAGTGTCAATGAATGGGCAGGAGGAGGTGGAGGCGGGGGAGGTGCAACTTACATATTTAAGGTACGGAAACATAGTCCCCGTGCACCTTCAGCATGAACACATCCTGCCACTTGCCTCTAGTATCACAGCCTGAAATATCTGAGAAACCTTTATACACCTCTGGGGAAAGGTCCACAAAGTGAGCTCCGGGTATCCTTCATTTCCAGTGGATAGCTGTAGTGAGCTGAGTTGGCCCTTCACGCTTCTTAGAACTGCTACGCAGTCTGGCCACACTTGCTTCAGTGGCTTGGAGTTTCCTTTGCGAACGTAATAGTTTGAATTGGATTTTTTTCAATGCAAGCCGAGATGCTAAAGCATAATTCTACAGCAAAGGGCAAATTCCATAGGACTTTATTCAAATCTGTCATTGTAGAACATTAGATTTCAGCTACACATTTGGCCTATACAGTGCAATGACAAGAAAAGTTGAGGATAGCCTGTATGTTTTCTGTTGGCAACCCTATAGCTAGGGACCACTGATCTTTTCTGTCATGTACTAGCTGAGACAGTGCTCATTCCAAACAGTGGTTTCAGGCATTAACAATATGTTTAGAACACCCAGCTTCTACATAATTCTTCATAACTCTGCATGCTCAGACAGTTTCCAGTGTAGCAGTCCTTTACCAGTGGAGACACTATATTACACTATATAGAGCAGTGCTCCTTAGCTGTTTCATTTGATGAACGTCATCACACGGTAACATTACAAGCTTTCTAAGAGCCATCAGCACTGTAGGTGCAATTCATAGAGCTGCTGATGCCACTGTTCTCTGTTGCAGAACTTGGTAGGACTAGTGCTATTCATTAATCTTTTGGATGTGGGTGCCTAAATAATGCAATGGTAATTTGTAGTGCTGAGCAGTCCTAGATGCCTGCTTAGTGCAACATGCCGTAACTGGCATGTGGTTGAACTTCCATTTGCGTGTCTGACTCCGTTTGAACACTGCCTTTATTTCTGAATTTGTTAAGATGGAGAATGGAGAACCGATCCCCTTGATAATTGCAGCAGGAGGTGGTGGCAGGGCCTACAGGGCCAAAACAGACACATTTCATCCGGAAAGGCTAGAGAATGATTCTTCTATCCCAGGGTTGAATGGAAATTCAGGAGCTGCAGGTAAGGGAAGTTTATTCTTTTTAAGAAAACCTTTGTGAATATGTGGTACTCCCAGATTCCTCCTCACAAGGAGGTGAGGCGAAACTCATGAAAACACAGGTCAGGGGGAACATGGAAGTATAACAGATGCATATAGGCTGTACCCACAGTGCAGGATACTTGGCCTAAATAAGGGTATCGGAGATGGTATAGCCATAGAAAACATTCTCTCAAAATAATATAGTACCTCTCATAAGCAAAGTTGTTTGATTTTTGATGTGGGAGTTTGCAGTGCTGATGTGGACATCCTGCTCTCCTGCGCCTTGCACTGTTTTGTGCTGTGTAGACATACTCACAGTTTCCCTGGCTTATGCAGAAAGAGCATAATTGCACCCTGGCTAGAAGTCTCTGTGAAGAGACCTTGGACTGAGCAACCAGCAGAGCTGAAAGTGAGTCACTGGTGAGTATGTTGTATTTAGAGTGGGGCTGGGACATGTTTTCACATCCCTTTCATTAAATTCCTTTTGTTCCACTTCAGAACCAACATAGAGTTTTTTCAAAAGTATTTTTTGCAAAGAGAAGGGGAAGACTCTGTAAGCTAGAAACAAGTGGTTGGGGAGTAGGCAGGGATATCTTTTTACGTTTTCCGTAGAAAATACTTGTCCTTGTATGGTAGGTGAAAAGAGGTGCAGATGATTAACATGGTCAAAAGCCCTACAGAAAGGTCACTGTAGCACTGTGTAGCAAGCACATCCCCTCTTCTAACCAAGGCATGAGATTCTTACTTTCAGCTGAAGTGCTTTGAAGGAGTGCTTGTTCTGCAGATCCCTGCAGTGTTTTTTACACAAAAATAACCCCTACCTGTGCCTTTTCTCTTCTCTTAACTGCAGGTGGTGGAGGTGGCTGGAATGATAACACTTCCTTCCTGTGGTCAGGAAAATCCTTGCTGGAAGGTGCTACTGGAGGAAGATCCTGCCCCCAGGCCATGAAGAAGTGGGGGTGGGAGACAAGAGGGGGTTTCGGAGGGGGTGGAGGGGGGTGCTCCTCAGGTGGAGGAGGCGGAGGATATATAGGTAAAGTGGCTTCATGTTCAAGGTGTCCCTTCCCCTCCTTTAGTGCTAATGACCAGCAAAACGCTGATAGATAATTCTCCTGTAGCTAGCATATTTGACTGTTATGTACTAGTATGTCTGTCTGTTGCCTTTTTAGCACTAAATGAACGTATGGCGTTTAGTCTTTGAGCAAATAGCCAGATGTCAGTCCTTCAGCTGTAATCCTGGCTTTGCACTCTGGAAAATATGCCATCAAGATCCTGCTGTGATTCTTGAGCCTTCCATTTTGGGGTTATAGTGCTGAAGAAGGAGGAGCCACAGGCTATGTGCTCCCATTGCCAGCACCTGTGTTTTGAGGGCTTTGGTCCTGGAGGCTGGCAGCCAGGCTTTATGCCAGGGGAAAGACGCAGCTTCTTCTACCCTGCCCTGCTGTGGGTGGGCCTTGGTCCTGCGCAGGTGGTCTCTGGGGACAGAGGCTCAGGCTGCCAGCCAGGACCCCTCTTAATAATAACGGTGGTGTTGACTTCAGTCAACAAGGAGCTAATTTCATGTGCTGCGGGTCCCAGGACAGCTGTCAGATGGCATTATGTTGATTATAACTGGTGTGGGCCAGATTCAAGATCTCTACTAACCCATAATCTCCTGGGCCACATAGTTTCTTCAGCCATCTGCACTGTGGTGGACTTTTTAACCCCTGGTTCTCCACAGCTTAAATCAAGTGTATGATAGACTAGAAATCCTGAGAGGAAGTAATGAGTTTAAAAGATTAAGTGCATGTTTTGTACCAATGTTACTGTGTAATGCTTCTTTTTCCAACAGAATGCCTCACATGACATAATTTTAATTTCACCAAAGATGGTTAAAGAGGAAAAGCCATTTTTGGGTGGGGTGGGGGAATCTTTGCATGCTTGTAGTACAAAATATATGGCCCATACTGTGCTTCTAATATGTTCTGTGTATTGCCCATACTTTGCTCCTGATATGTTCTATATGACCAAGCAGAAATGAGCAACTCATTAATTCCTTCAGTCCCCACTCCTGGAGGACCACCCTGCTTTCAGGGTGCAGAGGAGAGGAAGGATATCAGATTATTCATTCCCTCTGCTGAGACAGTACATATCAGCAAGGGTACTGAACTTAGCCCTTGAGTACTGGTGTTTTCCAGTCTCTTGACTACATTAATTTTAATAAAGGCTTATATGTTTCACAGCATCCAAATGGTTAAAGATGAAGTTTGTGCCTTAGTTTACAACAGCCTGCCTAAAACAGAGCTAAGAAAATGATTGTCACAAGCTGCTGCTATTAAATTGAGGTTCTAGAGATAAAAGACCAGTGGTTCATGCCACAACTCACTAAGTGTTCCCTGTATGTAAAATACTTTGATTTATTCTCTTTTCTCATTTGGATGCCTCCCTAAATATGCTGAAATCATGCATGTTGCAATGCTTATCTGTATTTTAGTGTCAATGAGCCTCAGTCTGTTAAGGTAACTTCTGGTTTGATGTAGGTGGCAATGCTGCAGTGGACAATGACCCAGAGATGGATGGGGAGGATGGTGTGTCCTTTATTAATCCAATTGGTACTTTATACACTCCAGCACTTAAAGGTATTCATATTGGTCAGAAGTCTTCTAGTGGGTTTGTTTCATGTTAAGAATAGTTTGCATCTGTAGGACACTTTACAACCCTTTGGATACAGCTTATGAATTCATCGTTCATCATGAATATGAGGAAGCAGAAAGGTAGCATAACAAAGTCCAATGGAAAATAAACAGAAGTGGCAGGAAGAAAGCAGGTGGAGAGAACATTAAAGCTATTAGAAAACACTTCCCAACAGTATAGTCTACCAGCCTATAGAATAATCTTGGCCAAGGAAAGTGGTGACAGAACCTCATAGTTCAGATCATTTAGGAAAGAAACAGACAAAGCACCTGACTATTAACTAACAAACATGTTCCTTAGAGCACCCCTCAGCAAAGTATCCAGGTTGGACCAGGGAGTTTCTAGAGAAAACAGTGCAGTGCTGCCCAGCAGTGTGTGGGAGTGATAAGTACTGCCACTCCAGCCTGTGTTTGCCCAGAAGTTAGTGTCTTGAATGTGTTTGCGATGTGGTCAGAAAATACAAAAATACCTATTTGCTCAAAAAAAAAAATTTTGCTTTAGAACAGCCAGAAGTGTTTTCAAATACAGATGGACTCTGGCCTGATACATTCAGCCAGAAAGTTTTAAAAACATTACAGTGTTTGATCACAGAGAGAGTAAAGGCCAGGAAAGAAAAGGGTGAGCCCCACAGACCGCTGAAAGGGCAGGTTTCCCTTAGCCTTGGCAGCACCCTCCTTGCTAACCTGGTAGGACTGTCTGCTCAAAGAAAGCAAGTGCACCTCAACTGCAGTGGGGCTAATTTAGCTGGATGTTATTTTCTACAGGAGAAAAGGGACAGGACCTATGGAAGGTGGGGAGAAATTGGTTTCTTAGATGGAGCCCACCCTGCCACATCTGGCAACTGTGACCACCATGTCCACTGTTTCTGTTAGTGCCCAAGGGAATGATATGAATTATCTTCACAGTAGTTAACTCAGCTTCTTTCATCCATTCCCTAGTGACAGAGGGGCACGGAGAGGTGGATATTAGGCTGCATCTTAACTGCAGTCACTGTGAGATGGACGAGTGCCGTGTTGATCTTGAGACTCAAAAAGTCATTTGCTTTTGTGAGCCAGGCACCGAGTTGGCTGAGGATGGTGTGTCTTGCATAGGTAAGTAGGTGTATGGGGTAGGCTGCTAGTGTGTGAAACAGAAAATGCATGGCAAAAATCTGTAGTTTGGACTGTAAGACATCCTGAAAGTGTTATCTAGTCTTTCTTAAAACTGACTTCTGTTGAGTGTTACCTTCTTTCCTGCTGGTATATGCTGCAGAGTTATTTTGCTAGGATATAGACACATCAGTGCTGAGGAATGGTGCACAGAGCCACATTGCTGGTTTGCTTTACAGTATATGTTTGGCATACTGGGCAGCACTGAGGAGAGTCAAATTTTGCACCTGGTTGTGCTGATGCTCACATTCTGCTCTGAAATCATGAAAGTTTGCTCACTGAAGGAATTTTCCAGCTAGACTTAAATTCCAGGTCAGTCCTCTTAAGAACTAAAAAAATGTACAAGGTGAAGGAGAATATAATTCATGTGGATTTGGACATATAAGGTACAGGTGCAGAATCTGAGAAATTCTGTGTGAGACATCTCTGAGGAAAACTAAAGACAGTGCCTGTACTTGCCTTACTTGAAAACCCAAGTGCTCAGAGCTCCATTACTAGGCTTCCTTCATATTCTTGCCCAGCAGTTAGAGCAAGTGACTGCAGCGTTTCGGGATCCTGCTCTCAGCTTTGTCACTGGCATGGGAAAATTGTTCTGTGTTTTTACCATTCCCATTTGCAAAATGAGTAAAAAGCATGGTCATTTTACCAGCGTGAAGTAAACCTTAATAGAGGGTCATTGAATGCCTTGGGGTCCCAAGTGAGGATGCAGCTATGGAATACTTCACTTACTGTTATCAGGTTTTTCTGCCTGGATTAGATGCATCTAGGAGATGATATACTGCAGTCCTTCTTCTGCTTTTGCTGTGATTTGGCAT
Organism: Fregata magnificens; assembly: GCA_013389945.1. NCBI lineage: Eukaryota > Metazoa > Chordata > Aves > Suliformes > Fregatidae > Fregata > Fregata magnificens. The sequence continues at coordinate 36,161 of WAAD01037777.1, forward strand.
TGATAGCAGCACTTTAACCCGGGCAATGTAATATTCTTACCACCTCCCCAACCTCCTGCCCCTGGTTTCTATGGTCTTGTTTTCATACCCAGGGAGCACACATGTTAATTCGTTGATAGCAAACCATCTGTTTTAATGGCTTGATATTAATTGAGGAGAGTGAAACAATGAGGTATTAGAGGTCATAGATCCTGAGAACTGATCATGCCAGAGGTTGCTCCTACACTATAGGAGCAGTAGGTGAGTAAATGGAAGGAAGAGCAGAAAAATCTGTCTGCAAAAAAAGTGGCTGCTGGAAGATCATTTCAAACATATAATTCCTTCTTCTCCTGCCTCTGTTACAGCTGAGCCAGTGATTCATCTCCCTCTCTCCTTGGTCTTGTCTGTAGTGACTTCAGCATTGGTGGCTGCTTTAATTTTGGCTTTTTCAGGAATCATGATAGGTGAGTGTTTCTCTGCAAAAGATATTTTCATATGAGGGCTGGATCTGAGCCAGGGATAATTGGGCCCTGGGAGGCAAAAGGATTCAGGTTTTTAGCTACTGCTGTATTTAATGACACCTTCCCACACACATGCCTTAACTTCAGATTTCAGTAGTTGTTTCTAACCACAGTGACCAATTTGAGGAGGTTTCAGTTACTGACTGCATCTCGAAAGAGACATTATTGCTTGTGTTGCAGTGTAAAGCTGCCAGAACACAGCTGCCCCTGGTTTTGTGAGAGCTGTTGGTGCTTAATGCCTAAAAGCAAGCTTCTTTATTTGTGTGCCTATATATAGATTTAGCCTCTTAATGTATGACAGTTAAGCTTGAAATTCTCACATAGGTTCCCCTTTTACAAACTGCTACTGAGTAGGATGTGGGCATTCTTGGCATCTTTATTTGAAATTCTAAAAGGGCTTTTTTGCCCTTTCATTTTCTTATTTTAAATAATTGCTTGCCTGCATTTGATTGCAAGCAGAATAGATTTGAATCAAGGAAAAACAGCCAGGGATTCAAACCACAGCTCTGCCACCTTTCTTTGTCCCCACTGTGTATAGTCTGGGGGAGGGGAGGGATGTACCCAGAGCAGCAAATGGCAACTATTAAATTAGATTTGTGCAGCTGTTTCAGTTTTAAGAATTTCAGGAGTTATCAGTTGCACACACATGGTCCTACATGTATGATTTCTGGCCTGACAGTACCCCTTTAAAATTACTAATTACTTCTCAGGGAGTGGAAGATTAATCCTCTTTCCATCCAACTAGCCTATCATTGCCATCTCAGGAAAGAGCAGCAATTTAAAAAATCAAAGCAAAAGCAATGAGGAGGAAAATGGAGGACAGGAAGGGTTTGTGGATAGGTCATTACATCCATCTGCCTTTGCGAGTGCATGTTTACCCCTTAAATTCTTCCCCTGAGCAACATCTGCTGGAGAAGACGCAATAGCTATTATGTTCACAGTCGTTGGGCTCAATCCAACTCCCACAGAAATCAATAGTAAGGGTAATAATGATTTAACCTGGCATCTTGCTTTGAAAAAAATACTACAATATCAATTACTATTTCAAGGAATATCCACAGGATGTCTTCTTTCAAGGTGTGATTTCTAATGACGTTTCAGAAGTATCAGTGAAGTGATTCGAGGAATATAACACTACCATAAACTGATTTCAACTTTAGTCCAACTCTGTTGTTTAGAAACAGAAGTAGTTTTGGAAAGTGAGCTAGTTTTATGTACAGTGTGTTATTCTGAGGTAACAGTTTAGTCTATCCATTTTGAGCAATATGATGCAATAATTCCTTTCAGATTTTAGTCACTTCTACGTGATTTATGGAAGTTGGTTATACCCCGACTCCCTCAAGTTTGGAACTGGACTCATAGTTGGAAGGTCCAGTTAAACTAAATAGAAAAAACCAAAAACCTCAGAACTGTGAAATCAGAGATCTCTGCAAGTGAAATTCATTTTACTTCTTCCAAACAGTTCATGAGCAAGCCTGTTTCTTCGTAAGATGTGTAAATCAAAGGTTCCAGGATAACTTCAGGTTCCATTTTCTGTCTGTAATTATTTGATGTACAGAAATATGACAGTGTCACTGTCTGGTTTGATTCACTGAAATTTGGCCACACAGCGAATTCCAGTGAGATGTACTACACGGCTGCTGTCCTGTTCCAGAGTCAATCTGTGTCTCTGGTTTACTGTGTTCTCCATATTTAGTATATCGTCGGAAGCACCAGGAGCTACAAGCCATGCAGATGGAGTTACAGAGCCCAGAATATAAGCTGAGCAAGCTGCGTACCTCCACTATCATGACAGACTACAATCCCAACTACTGCTTTGCAGGAAAGACCACATCCATTAGTGACCTAAAAGAGGTGCCTCGAAAAAATATCTCCCTCATCCGGTAAATTAATCTTTGCCTTCTCCATGCTTCACACTATACACTCACGTGTGCTGGCTCTCTTACACAGATGTGAACTCATGTCTTTGTGCAGGCATGCACAAATTCTCATGCACTTTCAGACTCATGCCCCTTTTCATAAGAAAGATGTAAAGCTGCAGTAGTTAGGCTTGTGTGGAGGGGACTAGACTTTGGCAGTCTCCTTGACCTTTTACAGGTGCAGTGTTAATCTTCTGGGATTATGAGAGGAACTGAAGAGTCATCACCAGTAATTTAGACACATCTTTTGCAGACTGTGCAATGAATGGCCCATTTCCAGTATTAACTGATGAAATGCTGGGAAGGCTGAGGCTTGTAGGAGGCTCTTTTACAGTCTTTGATGGGATCTTTGGTAAAGACAATTACATCCTTAAGTACAATAGCAGGAAAAGCAATGGGTTTTGAGACTGCCAGACATTATTAAAAAGACAGGAATATAAAGCCAGCAGGATAGTCGTGTCTAGATCAGAACTTCTGGAAAGTTTGAAATAGTCTCTTAAGAAAAACTTGAAAATTCAGAGTTCTTTCCCACCTTGGTCTACTGCTGGATACAGTGCATGCCACTTGTGAACGTGACATTACCCTTGTACCATGCAGTTTTACACAAAAAGCCAAGAAGTGGAAGCAGGAGAGCTTGGAAGACTAGGGAGTTTACAGTGCTAAAAAAGGCGATGCTCAGAGCAGTCTATGCAGTCTGCAATGTTTTGCTGTCTCTTACCTCATTCCCCCTTAACTGCACATCTTGCTGGACTGCGTCTGGAAGTTTCCAGTGTACCCTGTGCTGCTGCTGCCTTTTTCACTTGGGCTCTCAAAGGGTTTTTGAAGTGTGGCAAGCTGCAGAGAGCAGAGGATACAGCTGGGAATTGATAAGGGCAGGGAAGGTGAGCTTTTTGGGAGGAGGGTGAGTTATGAGCTGTGGAGATCTGGTTTATACCCTCAGTTTGTAATAAGTTGGTCAGGCATAGCCAAGTATTCTTGGCTGTGTCTCAAACTGATAACCTACAAAGTGTTATTAAAAGAAGTGGTTGAGTCACAGGCAACACAAGTCCTCACTGTGGTTTCACTGCCTGGACTGGTCTTTATCCTGGCAAAGCTACAGACAGAGCTTATGCAACCACAGAGCACATTGCCCTTAGCAGCACCTGTTTGAATGGACAGGAGGGCAACAGCCCATGCAAAAACAGTCCACCAATAGACCAGAGAACAGAATCAGTGCAGCTCTCAGGCCAGACCTGGCTCTGCCAGGAAAGTGCGTGTTGTAGAAGAGAGCCTTATTGAGAGCCTTTTACCCGGACTGAGGTGCAGGAATGTCCCTTCGAGGCTCAAACTACTACTGCCCAATGTGCAGCCTATGAAGGGTTAAGAGAGACTCAGGATCTGGGATGCAGTCTCATTCTCTGCCAGAGATCACTATGTTGTTATGACAGGCCACCTGTGTGGTATAGCTATTGTTGTACCACTTGACTTAATGTTAAGCCAGTGAAGACTGAATAGACAGGTATGCAGAATCTACATCACAAGGACATAGGACAGGATCTGTTGTGTGATTACTTTAATTCCTTTCTCTTTTTCTTGTACCCTTATTCAAAATAAAACTGTAAATTTCATAATATGATCAGTGCCAGAAACGATTCTCAGCACGAATTCCTAGAGCCGAGTGCTTTACAAAGCACTATCATCACCATTTACTGGCTAAGGTACTTACCCAGAATCACAAAATAAATCAGGAAAAGATAGCTGGTTTAGAATTCAGGTCCTTCGAGAACCATTGTGCTTCCTAGTTTCTTGTTCAATGTTTTCTTTAATGGTGATGCATAAACATCATGGGAACTGTTACTGTGTTTAGGGTGTGGGAACACCAAGACTTAAGACCTATCTTTATTGACCTGTTTTGGAGCGCCCACCACTAGAGCACTGACACCAAAGCCATAGAAGAGTGCTATCCATTACACTGCAGTGCCAGCAGCTTGATTTCACTGGGGACTGTTCACTTCTGAGGATTGCTTTCCCTACCAACTAAATACATTGCAGGTCCATGAAAGATCACATTCACGGTCTGGTCCCCTGCATAGTGTGAGGAGTGGTATCGTCATTGTCAATAACCAGTTCTCCCTGTTTCACGACCATGAAAATTGTGAGCCCGTTCTGTGAGCTGTGACCACAGTGTTATAATGTGTGTTCTCTGTAGTAAAACCTTGTCTTCTCTGGTCTGTCCAGGGGTTTGGGCCACGGAGCCTTTGGTGAGGTATATGAAGGTCAAGTGGCAGGGATCCCCAGCGACCCCACTCCCTTGCAGGTGGCTGTGAAAGTAAGTGAGTGTATGAGTTATCATGATGGTTTCATGCACCTTTCACCCAAGAGTCCCAATGCATTATAAAAATGAAGATGAATTAAGCGTTACTATAGTACTGAAGGATGTGGCTAGAAAGGTTGCTGCTCTGTTGCAACACTTTAATCCATCATAGCGATGGTACAGCTTGTAGCATATGGGCTTGTGAGACTATTAAAAGAGGTCTGTAAGTAGTAAATAGGCAAAGATTTCCCATACAGCTGCAGTAGACTGCAGGTATGAGAAATAAATCCATCCTCTGACCATCCTCCACATGCTACACCTGGTGTGGTAATCTGTCCAAAGGCTTTGAGTCAGAGGCCAAAAGGCTTCACAGGGCCAAGAGCAGCTGGCACATACATTAAAGAGCCTGCAGGTAAGAGATGGCTGGTTTTCCAGGGATCTCGCTACTCCATTACAGGGTAGATATGCATTGGATGTGAAGCTAAATCCTGAGAGACCCTGGTAGGGTTCTCCAGGCCTTCAGCAGCCTAGCTAGCCTGTTTTCTCCTAGAGGTTACATAGCAGCACAGCTACTGTGCTGGCTATAGTTCACAGTCTTGCTGGGAGGTAGGAGTATTGAACTGTCAGAGAGCTCAGGAACTGTGGTCTCATTCCTCGTCCTCTATACAGCAGAGTCCCATATATTGAGCACTCTTCCCTGTGCATTCTGGGCTATTTCCTTTGCTGGGAGGAGAATGACAGTGGCATTGATGGGCCATGTGTTCTGATCTTTACCTTTCAACAGGCTTCACAGTCTAGTTTAGTAATGGTCTAGCTATTATCTTAGAGTGAGGTTTCTTTTAGAGAAACAAGGATTGCTGCAGACAACGTTAGTGCTTTTGATTGTGCCAGGTGTTCTGCATCTGTAAGTTTAAATATCTTCTCCTTGTCAACCTGTTCTTTCTTTTCCAGACATTGCCAGAAGTGTGTTCAGAGCAAGATGAGCTGGACTTCCTCATGGAAGCTCTTATTATTAGGTGTGTATGAATAAGATGAATAGCACTTGTGTAGTCTTGCAAAGCCCAACTCTGTAAAGAAAAAAGGTGCTTTGAGAGGTGATGTCCACGCAACACATCTATACAGTAGTTTTAGTGCATGGCTGTCAGTATTTTACAAAGAGGATAGGCATTACCATCCTTTTCTATGCTTCTTACAAATTAAGAGGCACCAGATAATTAAGGGCTAAATTTTCAAGAGGGTCCACACTGGTTTTCGTTATCCAAAGTGAAAATCTTTAGGCCCCATTTTCAGAATTGATAATAGGATCTTTGAGATCAGAACATGAGGTAAAAACAAACCATAGGAGTTTGGGTTTGATTAGTCAAAACTAACAGATGGCATTGACTTAATGCTGCTGTCATGTCACATGTCAGTGGCTGAGTCCTAGAATCCATGGAAATAGTTTCCCATCACATTGAGGTCTGGAGAAATAAGGAAGTATTAGAGACTAGACCTTGAGGGATATCCCCTACATAAGCAGATCCCTGTGTCAGTATGTTATTTGGAACAACTCTGCCCTAGCCCAGCTTCTGCCCCTTGGATAGGGAAATTAGGAGCAGACTTTTTTCTGTTATCAGGCATTCTCTGCTTCCTATGGCCCACAAGTCTTGCTGTAGTCCAAAAAGGATGCAGAATATAGAGAGAGGAGAAGCAGCCAAAAGCCACTCCTTCCCCACCTCTGTTTCTGCACTATGCAGACAGACACAGAGTGCAGGGGTAGCGCTTGAGCTTTATCCAGTTACCCTACCTTTGAGATTTGTTACTTTCTGAAAAAAAAAAAACATTCCCCGCAGCAAAACATTTTGATTCTTTTCTGCAATTGTGCTTCTTGGATCAAAGGTGCTCCATAATTGAGTATCCCTGTCTCCACAGCAAGTTCAACCACCAGAATATTGTGCGCTGTATTGGGGTGAGTTTGCAGGCACTGCCCCGTTTCATCCTGCTAGAGCTCATGGCTGGAGGTGACCTGAAATCATTCCTGAGGGAGACGCGGCCTAGACCGGTAAGAAAAGAGAAAATTGAATTTTATTTAGTAAGCTGCTGCCACAAGGCAAATACATAACTGTAAAAGAGCTGATCCATGCAGCTACTATTTCCCAGCAATTTAGGGGGTCAGAAAATTTCTGTTGCTATAAGACCACTGTGGGGGCAGGACACAGATGTATAGGGAACAGATGCTGCTGGGGTTATGCAGAGGTGCCTCATCCCTGGATTTTGCTAGATAGCATTGCAGATACTATTTAAAGAAAGAACAAAATCAAAGTTTAAAAAAAAAAAAAAAGTTAAACTCTACTCTTGNTTATTTAAACTGCTGATCAGGTGCATTTCTGTGGATATCTGTCAGTGCAAGTCTGACATAGGCAAGGAGAGAATCTGGCCTGGAGCTGTTGACTTAACAGCAAATATCTTTAGTCTGGAGTTTTAAAGATTTTCCCACTGAAATCAGCATCAATAGGAAATGACAGTCAGTTAGAAATGTGTGAGAAATAAATTATGACTTCTAGAGAGGAATCAGTATTTCAGAAGAATAAAATTTGCTCTGAGTCCTGGATCAGAAAGGCGGCCAGATGTTGTTGAAGTTTAGCACCAGGCCCCAGCTTCATACTTTGTCTCTACATTTCTTTGACACAGGACAAAATGCTGAATTTTATCAGTACGAGAGGGACACAAATTGACTCTAACAGATATAAATAAGACTCTTCCTCAAGGCATCTGGAAACAGATCGACTTTGTATTTTTTCCTTGCAGTCTGGTTTTCAGACATATAAAATGGTCTGTGTTGCTCAGGAGCACCACAGTCTTGGATAGGTTGCAATAAAGTGGCTCCTGCCTGGATAAGAAGGCTAAACACCCAGAAAGTCAAGATGTTTGAAATCTGAGCAAGCAGTCTTTATTTACAAAGGTTGTTTTTTCGTAGCACCTGGAGATGCTCTTGTCAGCTCATACAAATGGGCTGAACTTGGTGGCAGGTGAATGGGGAAATTCATGTTTCGCAATGTGGGCTCCGCTCTCACCTGGTGCAGAGCAAAATGGCATGGGTAAGGTGCTTTGTTCAAAACTGCCAGGACAGGCTGTGCTAGATGTGTGAAGTGGCAGGTGAAACAGGATGATGTAGGGCAAGGGCATCCATCACTTTGCGATGGAAGCATCTTTTTGGCTCATTGAATTAGAGAGAGAAGCCAGGTCAGTAACGATCAGGATCTTGTGAGGAAGCACAAAGAACATTAGTCCCGAACAGCACGAATTTTTACCTACTTGCAGTAAAATGAACCAGTCACTTTTGTGGATGAAAAGCCCTTAATCTTTGTAGGATGCAGTCATGGGAGCCTTCTAATCTGAGGGGTTTCTTTCTATTTGCCCCTATCCCAGTCATGAGTTCCTCCTTGCATGCCCTGTGAAAGCTATTGTCAGAAGAGGTGGATGGCTTACTCCAGGCACAGCATACATTACTTCCTTGGTATTTCTCTTTCTGCCTTCACAGTCTGTCCTTCCTTTCCTCTTCTTTCCTTGTCTTTCCTGACCTGTTTGAGGTTATCTGAGACTGACCATAACTACTACTCCTGCACATAGGGGCTGTTTCCAGCACTTTGAAGATCCTCCCCTGTTCCTGCATTTAACTTGCTCCCAGGACTGAAGCAGACCTGGGACTGATGCTGCTGTTTTCTGCTCTGTCCCTTGCCTGTCACACTTTGGGAAAACTGAGGTTCAAATGCAGATGGGCAGTTGCAAGCTGGAACTGATTCAGAAAAACAGTTTCCAGTCCATCTTTAACAGGGGTGAATGTGGACAGTTTGACTGTGTGCAGACACAGATCCACATGTTTCTGCTCCACTTCTAACACCTTCCCTCCCCTTGCCTTGCCCCGCCTCTGCTGCCATCCCATGTGGTGGCTGCCTGGCGAGAATGACAGGGTAATTGATTGTCTGGCTGCAGAGGCAGCTTCTGAGGGGCTAATGGCACCTGTGAGGACTGAGAAATCAGCCTGTGGTGCACATGTTTGACTGCTGGCTCAGAAACTATGAGGCTAGGAGACTGACTAGTGAGAGATGAGATGTGTGCGGGGTGTTGTGCTCTGTGAAATATGGGATCCAGCTGCAGAAGTGGATTTACCCTTTGCCTATACTTGAGGTGTGACAGAGTCTCTCTACCTAAGGACCGTGGCTCAGTACTGCTGGATGTATCTTTGCACTGCTCTTAATGAACCCTGAGCTGCTTTGTTCCTCCTATTGCTCATTCAAGGAAGACAGGCAGAAGGTAGGCATAGCAGACTGGACATCTAGCTTTCCAGGCCCGTTAAAGGAAAGGAAAGACAAGGAACGGTGCAGAGTAAACTGGCTTCGATGAGCTTTGCTTCCAATAGGAATTAATTGAACACACAAGACCTAGCTGACTGACTCAGTAACAGAGGTGCACTGCTTACGGTGCAGTAAGCACTGTACTGTTGTCATTTCGCCTTGTTTTTTTCCAGTTTTGTATTTTCCAGCTGATTTCCTTCCTACCTTGTCTTTCCCACCTACTTCTGCTTTCAGCCCGATTGCAAAAGAGAGATTTACGTGTTCATTCTCTACCTTAATCCCCCAGTTGCTCTCCCCACTCTCCTGCCAGTAACTTCAAATTCATTTGCCAGTTTCAGTCAAATTTAATAGAGGTGTGAAAGGCATTAACTTGGCATTAATTCCAAGGCTTCATGAAAAAGAAAGCACCACGCTAGAGCAACCACTGAGCAAAACAGTTGTCATGTTTGGCTTGCCACTGGCCAGCGACAACCTGTGTGACTTGGAGCAAGACACACGCAGCATGCTGCTGTGCACTCAGCCACTGAAAAGCGTGGAAGGGAGCAGAGGGAATGGTGGAGGACAAGGTGAAGCGACGGAAGGGGGAACTTAAGACATTGCGAGGGACCTGAAATGGGAAGCTAGAGGTACTGCAGGAGATATCAGGACATGGGATCCAACTTAATGGGAGATCAAGATGCTGCCAGCACAGGTTATTGAATGTTGTTCATCTGTGTTCTTCATGTAAATAATGAAAGCAATGTTCAGCCAACACGTAATGATTTTTCTGAACTCTAAGCAAGAATGATCATATGTGTAAGCCAAATGTTCATCCAAGGTCACTCATACAATACCAGTGACTCTTGTGGAATATTGTCAGTTTATGCCAGCCAGGTCTACTCCATAGGCTTCAGATTCATACTTCTCCATGGGTCCAGGGTTTACGGCCCTGAAGGGTTTCTGTGTTTCACCTTTAGCAAGATTCAGCCTCCTCCGGGGAGGTGTCATGCTAGTGCTTCCAGTGTGCCCACTGCTCTGAGCAGCAGTGCATTGCAGCTGGCATTGTCCATTCATCTGGGAAGCAAAAGCTGTAAAGTGAATGCTTTGGTGTCTCAAGGCTGCTCCCCTTGCAAAATGAATCCCAAACCTCCATTTTTCAAACAGATTACATGGCTAAATTGTCCTTGGCTGAGCAGTCACATCTGGTTTAGAACTGTATTTAGCCAAATAAAAGGTGGAAGGAATTCATCCAAGAAGGGGAAGGAAGGGGAAAAAAAAGGAAAAAGAGAAAAGCTGTGCTGTTCAAATCAGCTTGTGGCTTCAGCCTACTGACTGCCTTGCAGTATAGCTCAAGTCTGGAACCGATTGCACAGTAAAGAATTGGGCTTTTTACTCGGTTTTCACTTCAGGTTTCTGACCCTTGTTCAGAAGAGGAGGGAATGGGTAGATTGAGATATTCATTTCCCTTTGGTTATGCCCTGAAAGGGAAAAAGAAGGCATCTGCATCCTTTCTTACTGTAATCGTCTTGTGTAGCTGGTGAGTCACTTTAACTCACAGAGGTAAAGAAGATTATTCCCTCCTCCCCACAAAAGGGGCGGGGAGGGGGGGACGCTTTACGTTATCAGGAAATGGTTACTCTACAAAAAGAAAGGTTTAGGGGGAGATGCAGTCCAGTGTTTTAAAGAATCGGTTAAGTATATATATGCAATGAACTATACTGTGTAAATAATAAAATATAGGCAGATGATACATAGTCACAAATGATGTTGTTTTATGGCACCGCACTGAAAAAACAGGCTTTGTTCACACAAAGATGCAGCATTTTTCAATTATTTCATTAGTCAAGTATTGAGGCCAGGTTTTTCCTAATCTCTGAATCCTGATCTGAAGATATTCAGAAGTTGCTAAGACTTTTTTAGGTTTTACCAGCCAATGCCCGCTGTTTAACTACTGGGTGCTGCCTGCTGCAGAGCCTGGACTTATGTCCAGGCTAACTTAGCAGTGGTTTAGATCAGGTGGGATGGCCAGCACAGCATCGCATCAGTCTGGAGATATGTTTCATCATAACAGACAGGCTGGCAGAGCCAGCAGTCCCCGTCACTGGACAACCCATGCTGGTTTCTGCATCAGTGGGAGAGACCCATGGGCAGGTGTGCCTTTTGGGCACTGGGCAGAATGGTAGTTGTCGTAAGAGAGAGCTAGAAGGTGGGATAGGCTTGTTTGGTCCAATAACTAAGGCCACAGATAAACACTTAGCTAGCAAATGGCTGCTGTGGAGTAAGCAGTCACCGCCGCCCAGTTGTTTGTCATCACCCCGCTGGCAGCAGCGATTTCCTCCTCCCCCACAGGACTGGCCGCAGGGATCACTGATTCACACCTCACTGCAGAAGCTGATGGTTTGGCTTCAGAGGCCAGCAAATGTGAGCTGGTGCTAAGCCTGCCCTTTTCACTAAAGCATCTGGCTCCTGCTGGCAAGGGCTGTAGACTTCATCAGAGGGGCAGGAACAAGGAGTTGGCAACCTTAGTCTTCCATAGCCGTTGGCTACGCAAACCTGTGTCAGTGCTCTGAGGGGCAAGATAAAACCTACACAGATGTGGAGGAGGGAAAGAGCAAATGTGACTCATGCCATTATACAAAATGTCATTCTCATTGTTCAAGGTGACTTTAGAGAGGAGCTAGCAATAATACAAAGAAACTGAGTGAGGATCAGTTCAGGCTACAGATCTCCTCAGAAATCATGCTGAAAATTCAGAAGTGTCTCCCATGAGAACTGGGGGAAATTCTTACAAGGGCATCCCAATGTAGCTGGAAAGTCAGATCCAGCTGTTCTGATTCTGTCCCTGGGATTTGTATGACATCGTGCCTGCACATCCTTTGCATAGTTCATGGATATGAACTCTCTCTTGTGCATTTTTGTAATCCCTTTATGTATTAACATCTGAGCTACATCACTTGCTGGAGAGTTCCCAGCGCTGTATCAGTGACGAATCATGCCATATTCTTGCTTTTAACACACGTTTGTCCCTTGTCTTTTGGTAGAATCAGCCCTCCTCCCTTTCCATGCTGGACTTGCTCCACGTGGCTCGTGACATTGCTTGTGGGTGTCAGTACCTGGAGGAGAACCACTTCATTCACAGGTAGGTGAACACATCTGTGTCAGCGTGGGCATGACTTGCATACAGGCCAGCATGGACTCATAATGCCCTGCTTGATATGTTTGTGTCCTGCTGCACTCTAGTGGCTGGATACCTTTAAACAAGGTAGATAAAATCAGAATAATAGAAGCAATTAACAGAAAAGCTGCTATAAATCAGGTTGCAGAGGTCTGTAGTTTTACCAAAGATCATGAGCTCTGTCTCAGTGCCTGTTTGGCTACTCTGCAAATGGAAACAGTCTTGTGACAGAAGTCTTCAAAGCTCTCCCTGTCATGAATTTTGCTTAGTGCCTATCTGCTCATTCTGGAACCCTTTTCTTCTACCTCTCGAAGAATGTCTGTACAAGTACAGCCAGAAGTGCAACACCTCGTGACTACTGTTACCTGCTCCTGCAGAACAGGGTATTTGGCAAGTGTCTAAAATTCTGCCCATTGAATAGAGATGAGTAGAGATAGATTGTAGTTCACTCTTCTGAAAGAGTTACCCATGAGGTATGCCACCATGTTATTCGGATCTCAAGGTTTACTTCAGCCCAGCAGAGGTGGAGCTGGAGCTTTACCTGCTTACACAGATTCAGGCCTATACCTTCAATCTTCAGAGCAACACCTGCACATTGTTCTTCTTCCTGTCTCTGACAATACGACACCCGTTTGACAATATTTGAACAAGCACGCTGGGAACAGGTCAGTGGACCATTTCCCAGACAGCTTGATGTTGGGACTAGTACATTGCTGAAATCAGCCCCACTGCCTGCAACTCCTTAGAGACTTAAAAATAGCTCCTGGGGTGAAGGGAGACTCACAGGAGGTCCATCCTTTCAGCTGGAAGATGTTTCGTGAAGTTTAAAGAGGAAATGTTAAAGAGCAGAACTGCTCCTGCTGTTGGGGTAGACCGGAATTTGGGGCATTGCTAGTTATCCATAAACACTGACTTTTCTGGCTGTTGTGGGCTCTCTGCAGCTCAGGGAAGTAGGTACCATTCTTTGTTTTCTTTTTGGCTTGCAAAATTGTTGAATGATTAAGTGGTTCTTCTCTTTCTGTTGCTTTTCTTCCCTTTCTTTGTAGGGATATTGCTGCCAGGAACTGCCTCCTTACCTGTCGAGGGCCTGGGAGAGTGGCTAAAATTGGAGACTTTGGAATGGCCCGGGATATATACAGGTAGCAGAGCTAAGCCCAGGGTATCCGCAAGTGGAAGCTCGCTAAAATGAGGGAGGAGTAGCGTTTGTGCGGGAGAGCAGGCTTGTGTGCTGCTCTGCGTAACCCTAGCAAGGCGAGACTGGAGAGATCCCACCCTGATGAATCCCAGATAATGCTATTTTGGTATTTGCCTTCACTGGCAGTTTAACTGTGCTCTGAGACTTTTCCCACTCCTGACAGCTTTCTTCTGGGTAATGAAGTCTGATGCTCATTGAAGGCATTTTTCCTCCCTCTCGTACTCTGTCCTCAGTTTCTTGTCTTTACTTTCTCCACACTGAATGGCATTGATGTGCCCTTTTGTTTTGCGGTCCCAAATCATTCTGAGTTTAATCTCTCTCCTTGATACTACCCCTGCCCCTTTGGTTTGGTGTCATCAGTAAATCTCCTCAATTTACTGCAGATAAAGGAGGAAGGTGCAGAGGAAGGTCAGGAAAATGTAATCACCCAAACTGGAATTCAGCCAGGACACAGGGTTAACTACTCTGCTCTTGCAAGAAGTGCCAGGAAATCTTTAATGACCACGAGCAGTCAGGGCTGCAGTTTGGTATCTCATCTTCCAGACAGCACCTCCAGAAGTGCAGCACCATGTCCTGCTGTGCTGAGGAATCGATTTGCCTCTGACTCGGAGGAAGGAATGCCTTGTACTCAGTCACCTGCACTGTTTATTCCAGTGCCTTGCCTTCTTTTTTTCCTGCTTGGGGATTCTCCTGTGCAATTACTAAGCCAGGCCTGGCTCTGCTTAGCTTGAGATCTGACAGTATCACAGCCTGAGATGATGCAAACAGAGTGCTACCTTCAAAAACCCAAGTGTCAGAGCTGCTTTCCCCCCCACCCCCCCTCCTTGCTCTCCCTTCACAAAGAGCCCCCACTCTGCCCCACTGTCAGATGGGACTCTGCTGGGACAAAGTAACATCTGTCACGCTCACACAATCAGCAGAACCGAATGCCAAGATGAACACTTTGGTGCTGAGTTTTCAAAGGTGCCTTTGAAGTTTGCACAGGTTTCTGTGTCCAGGAATGTCCTTTAGATGCTTAGGCTGTGTAGTTATGAAGAGTGATAACAGCTTGCATGAACAGCCTCCTGCAGCTGCCAGTACAGGATTTGGGGCTTGTAGATTTTATTTTAAATGGTGATGACGCTAAAGGACTGATGTAATTCCTGTCTCAGGGGCACAGGAGGTGGTTTTTGTACTACTGCCTAAGCATCCTCCTCAGCAAGCTCCTCATTCTTATAAAGAGTTTTGGATTTCACTTGCAGTGCTTTAGACTGAGTACCTATGGGACGGGGTTTGTTTATTTTTGGTGGGGATGCTGAAGGTGACCATGTGTGAGGTGAGGTGGAGATCTTGCTGTGGCTGAAAAGTGCAGGAGGATGGCTCTGCCAGCAGCAGTTTACGGTGTGAGTAATTGACTAGGAATATGCACAACGATAAGGATAACTTGGGTTCACTAGATCAGGCCTAAAGCAAGGGAGATTAGAGCAGTCCTTCCATGGTCTGCCCATTTCCACTATTTTTGTGAGAAGGAACAGGTTTCTTCAGCATTTTCTCTGCCATGCTGTTTCGCCTAAATTAGTCTCTCCTCTGGCTCATAATTTTAATATTTGTAATTATAAAAATCCCAAGTTCATGGTATTTTCTGAATTCTTGGCTGACTCTTTGTTTTGTTTGTTCTTTGCAGAGCCAGCTACTATCGGAAGGGTGGGTGTGCAATGTTGCCCGTCAAATGGATGCCTCCTGAGGCTTTCATGGAAGGGATATTTACATCAAAAACAGACACATGGTGCGCTTCCTTTTCTTCTCTGTCCAGTCTGTCTGTCTGTGTTGTAATCCCTTTTGCAAAGTGTGAATATTTTGTAAAAAACACATGCTCTTGTTCATTTCTCCTTTACTAAAAAGACAAGCTGGGTCTTTCAGAGCCAGTAATCTTGGAGGAGACAAGGGAACAGAAAGATCAGACCTGTGCAAAGGCGGGTGCTGCTGGGGAGGTGAGCAGGCGGGGAAGGGAGGTTGAGGCAGATGCAGGCACTGCTTTGCTGCTACAGGGAGGAAAGCATTAGTTCCACACTGAGGAAAGCAGCACGGGAGACTACAGGCAGGATCCATCCTGCCAGTGAGGGAGAAGGGCATCATGTATTGTGGCTTTCATCTTTCTCCTGGCCTGCAGCAGTACTGTAAGCTCTTGAGTTGCTGGTGGCCAGAGGAGGGAGAGAGAAATTGGGTGAGCAGGAGGCAAGAGCTCAGGATGTGTGTGGAGGGGAGGGCGCTGGCGGTCAGGACACAGCTCCTGAGCAAGCCCCAGCAGAGAGGTGGAGGTACACTCTCTCATACAGCTGAACTGCTGCCTGTCTCAGCACCAAGCAGAAGAGTTTCCCATTGCTGCACATAGCTCTTTGCAATTTTAGTCAACAAGATCACGATGTCCAAGCAGCTGACGAGATGAATGCTTTGGAGGGGGTCCTGTCCCAGCCATTGTCCTCAGGGCTTTGCAGGCCGCACCACAGCGGCCCAGGGCTGTGGTGTTAGCTAGGGAATGTTTTTATTGTACTCTGAGCTACAGGCGGGGGCTATGGGGCTCGGAGCATCAGTGGGGATTCACTGGCATGTTATTTCATGCTGGGTAGCTTATTCAAGAGGAAAAGTTTGTCATAAGTGATCAGCTCACTGCACCACTCAGTCCTGTCTCCAGCAGTGGCTGATGTCTCAGAAAAGCATAACCTGACTTTCACCTTTGTTACATCTAGTTGAACAGTGCTGAGTACAAAGGCAAAGCAACCATATTTATCTACCTCTTTTGTAGACTTCACTCAACAGTCAACTACTAGAATTCATTAAATGATTCAAAGTCTGCCGTTACAACTGTGCAGCTTATTTATGTCTGAATCCTGCAGCAGTGATTTCCACAAGCTGCCTGAGCACAGACTGCAAAGAGCAGTGCGGATGGTACTGCACCTAAGGGCATTGCCCCTCAGTGATGGTCATTCCTGTATCCTTCACTTTGTTTTCCTTCACTTCTGTATTCAGGTCCTTTGGCGTATTGCTGTGGGAGATATTCTCTTTGGGATACATGCCCTACCCTAGCAAAAGTAACCAGGAGGTTCTGGAGTTTGTCACCAATGGAGGAAGGATGGATCCACCTAAAAACTGCCCTGGCCCTGTGTATGAGATTTTAACTTTGATATATTCATGCAAATAAGTTTCTGTTTCAAATGCAGTTCTCTAGTCAAAAGTAAGAAGTAAAAGACTTTTAAGATTGATCTTATTGTGGCTGATCTGCCTTATTGGACTTGAGTGCCAGTGACTTCTCTACTATTTAATTTTTCTGTCTGTTTTGGAGAATAATTCAGGGCCCCTTTGAGAAGTACTGGCCACTGCTTGTTTGGTCAAAGATGGTGCAATATTCCTGTGTCTTAGGTTAGCTGTGAAACTGCAAGTGCATAAGACTCTTCACAGGTAGCGAAAACTGGGCTCAATTATCTGTTGCCCTGCCTACCTTTAGTGAATTGTCCGAGGGATTTTGGGTGGGTGAGTTATTTCTCTGATGTGCTATGGATTTCACCCCACTGGTGGCCACATTTCAGTGGTTACCGGTACATCAGTTGTCCAACTCTGGGGAAGGCAGAGCGCTCTTATTTATTAGAAGTCAGAGTGGTGATGCATGCTTATGGTTTCTAAGCTACAGTGACTAGGTGTTATGTACCAACAGGATCTGCCATTTATGAGCATCTCCTGTTCTGCTCTTTCAGTTATCGCATTATGACCCAGTGTTGGCAGCACCAGCCTGAAGACCGCCCAAATTTTGCCATAATCCTGGAGAGGATTGAGTACTGCACACAGGTATCGGTGTTCATTCATCTCGAATGAGATGGGTGAAGAGGGTTCTTATTGAGGGGCGGTCTAGGTGAGCCAGAACACGAGATGAGAAGGCAGCACTGCATTGCTGCAGTCAGCATTCCAGGGAGACTGTTGTCAGCATGGGACCAGTGGCTGGGATATTTACCTCATCGGGTGGTTGATCCTTCTTCTCTTTCACTGCTGAAAGGCACAGGCTTACACAAGCTTACACAGCTTTACAAATAGCAGACGTGTAGCTCTGCTTCTGCTTATAAAGGCATGGATTCCAACAAGCAAAAGAGCTAAGGCAGGCCAGTGCCCGTACGTACTTCATGTCAGCCACTCCATCCCAGTGTTTACCCTTAAGACATGGTCAGCACTGAGCAGAAATGGTCCTGGCTCAGAGCACCCTTTGCAGGTGGCTTCTGCAGCTGTCGGCAATTTTCTGAATCTGACTGCGCTGGAGAAGGCAGGTGGAGACAGCCATGCTAAAGGAGTGGGGATTCTAAGGCTAGGCAATGGGTAAAGGATGTGGCTGGCTTTCCAGGCTGAAATCTGATTTCTTTATTTTTTACCACCATTTTTAGCTTATGAGGAGTGGAGTAGTTTGGAAGATGTTTTGCTGCCTGCATCAGCACAGGCTTCTTGTGTGGCCTCACACAGTTATTTGCCTCAGTCAGTTTGCTTTCCCTCGCTGTTTGGGAGGCTCGGTCTGTTTTTCATGTGTGTTTGGATCCTGGGGTTGGGAGGCATTGTTTTCTGCTATCTATAGCTTGCCTTGGCATCTAGCAATAATCAAAGGTTGCCCAGATTATCACATTTTCTCTCAGTTTAATTTTCAAAACTCCTTGAATAGCTCAGAACTGCAGTCCCTATGGATTCGGGCTTCAAGGTGTCTGCCAGTATTGCCTTCTATCTTGCCTTCCCATTCCTCCCTTGTTGTGCAGAGGCAATACTTCCATGGCTGAAACTTTCTCAATATTATCTGAGAATGTTATGAACTTTGAGATGATATAGATTCCAAAACAACATTCCCACAGGAAATTTGGCTGGACATAAAAAGTGTTTTTCATTGTTTTTGTGCCTCTGCTGTTCTGTGGTGAGTTTTAGGGTTGCTTTTTTTTTAAGAGTTCGATTTTAAGGGTATCCCATTGCATCCCACGGCTAACTGCATTTTGTCAGCATCCTCTACACATGGAATGTGGGCTCTGTGTAGTGGGAACAGTGCTCTGTGGTCATAGCATGACAGCTGTCAGATGTGTCGGGTTTTTAATCAAGTCTGAGTATGCATGATTGTATCAGACTTTGCAAAATTCTCATTGTTCTCTCCGGCAGGATCCAGATGTCATCAACACCACTTTGCCAGTAGAATATGGCCCATCAGCTGAGGAGGAGGAGAAGGTAGCAATGCGCCCTGACGGTCCAGAAGAAATTCCTCCTCTCTTGGTCTCCACACACGAAGACAGAAAGGATGACAAGCAAACTCTGCCATCTCCACCACCCCTGCCATCAGCCATCACTGCTGGAAAACCTCTAGGGAAAGTGAGAGCCTTGGAACCACCAGTGCCGGGGAAGGTGCAGTCAGCCTCAGCCAGGGGACATATCAACATGGCCTATGCCCAGTCCAATCCCCCTTCTGAGCTGCACAAAAGCCGGGGCTCCAGAAACAAGCCCACCAACCTCTGGAATCCAACCTACGGTTCCTGGTTTGCAGAGAAGCAGGCCAGCAAAAACAGTTCTCTGCTGGAGAAGGAGATGCCCGAGAGGGAGAATTTGGGACACGAAGGAAACTGTACTGTGGGGCCCAACATTGTGACTGGCAGGCTGCCAGGCTCCTCCCTGCTATTAGAGCCATCTTCCCTAACAGCAAGTGTTAAAGAAGTGCCTCTCTTTAGGCTCCGCCACTTCCCATGTGGGAATGTCAACTATGGATACCAACAGCAGGGCTTACCCTTGGAAGCCTCCACGCCACCTTGTGCTAGCAGTTATGAGGAACCCGTCCTTAGAAACAAGAGCCACATAACCCAGCAGGGGCCGTGAGAGCCCTCTACCCCCTTGACTTTTCCCCCTGTGGCCCCTGAGCCTTGAAGAGATGTCCTGTTACCCAATACACCATGAGCAAGGGATCTGACAGCATTACCTTCCATTTTGTGCCAACTTGCTCCAGAAGTGCCACCCTCGAAGCTGTAATTTCAACTAACCCGAGAGGCTTCAAATCACCGGAGCCCCAATACAGTAAAAGAAACAAGGGGGAGGGAGGATACAGGAAACAGATGTTAACTGCAAGGCCCAGCTGCTGTTGCATCAACTCATACGCATGGTTGTTGTCATGCCCTTCCTGTGAGCTTTTCTCAGTTGTGCATTCTCTGCTTAAGTGTAAAGCCGCAGCTCACTGCCTTGAGTGTTTCATGTCTGGGGTTTTCCGTGCTAAACTTGTGGTTGCTGTGGAACACCTGGATATCTCCTGCAGCTGGCAGAGGTTATAGTGGGTTTAGGGAGAGCATCCTCTATCCAAACCGAAAAAGGATACAACAGTGCTGAATGGTGACGTGATGACGCATTCCCAAGTCGTGTTCCAGCTACAGTCCAGTCTTCAAAAGTCCTTGAATGCACAGCGGGTATGGGGGTGTTGGCAGGGCAATAGAAAGACACTGGTCATACTGCATCGCTTGAAAGAGAGAGGGGAGGAAGCATAGAGGATGGGTGTAGATGCTATGAGGCATTCTGGGTTGGGGGAGGGGAGTTGCTTGGCTGGGTTTTTTTTGTTTTCTTTTTCCTGGGCTTAAGCACTAAAACTGAGTAGAGTCCTTTAAAATTCCTTCTGTCCTACAAAAGTAGGAATGTATGTCCTTCATCAGGAACTTGTGCATGTCAAGTGGAACCAAGGTGAAGTTTTAAAGGACCATGGTCATGAGAGAAACTTTCACCACGCCCTGAAAATGGACAGCCACCTGCATACCTCAGAGGTTTACTATAGCCTTTGACATACCCTGTACAAACAAGAACATAAAGGCAGAAGACTACATCGTGCCACAATCCGGATGCCAGATACTGTCTGTATTTGAAGGGTTTAGAGCCCTTTTTCCTTCAACAAAATACGTGTATGATAGTGGTTTAAAGACAAACACTGCATTGACTCATTTTGTACACCTTGTGCATGAAAAATATTCCTGTTAAGTGTATTGTCAAAACATAGATGTAGGAAATAATTCATGTGTAAAGATGTGCATTAGTAACTTCAACTTAGGGTTGCAAGGAGCTGTTTTAGCATGAATGCTATCCAAAAAAAGGGTGCCTATTTCCATAGCAATGGGTGTACTGGAGCATCAGCAAAGGAACGTGAAGGTGTTCTTCAGTCCCAGACTCTTCATTTCAGTGAAGTGACTCTGAATCTGGCCCTGGATCCAAACATTGAGGTAAGCTTCTTGTCTTCCTAAGGAAACAAACCAGAATCCGCATATACATACTCCTAACCTTTGAGATGTGCAGACTGAAATCAGAGGGGGTGCATTGGGCCACCACCCTTTAAAAAAAACATAAGAGGGAGGTAGTGTGCTCTCCTAGCCTGCCTTTCTGACGTCTCCGATACACGGAAGTGAAACCCTTTTTTAGACGAATGCCAAAATTGTGTGCGGTGGTTGGTTAACGGGGCTGCGCTCTTGTGTCAGGAAGCTTGAGTCGGGGGCTGCTCCGAATTTCATGTTGTTCTGCTAGGGATCCATTGCACCGCTGCTGCATGGGCTTGGTGGGGATAACAAGGGTTACACTTCGGGTGTCTGCTGCTGCGCACAGGCTTCTTTAGCTTGAACGAAGAGAATATTTGTGATCTCCAAGGTTATTAGGCTCGCAGCTCTTGTCATGAAATAGCCACTGGAGAGGGATTCTGACTAGCTTAGGACTGTGTTAGTGTCACACTGGTCTCTTTCTAGCTCAGTAAACTCAATGGGGTAGTTTTCTAGAGTTTCAGGAAAGCTGATTAATTCAGGAGGTAAGCACTATCAGAACAATTTCTTACACTAGGATATTATTCATGTATAATAGCAATTTTCATTCAAATAGTCCAGCTTTCTCATTTTCAGAAGGGCTGAAGCTCCTCATTGTTTTCTTTAGCTCTTCTTTGCATAGGAGTACACTCTTGAGTTTTTGCTGCCCTGCCTCTTATGAGTTACTGAAGACAGAATCTGACCTGTATACTGAGGAGTGTTCTTAAAGAATATGCAAGAACAAAAAGTTGCAAAGTTAATGATTTTTGACTAGCTGAAATTATTAATTCTTGGATCTGGGGCAGGCAGCTCTGATGCTGCACAAATGCAGATAAGCTGCCAGGTTCTGATGTTACAGGTAGCATTTCTATAGAAGCTTTAAAAGCACAAGCAGTTTGTGGGGATGAAGTGGGAAAGGCAGGCCTTCCCCAGCCATCGTGATAGCGTGATTACTGCTCTGCAGCTTGTGCTGTGCAGTTATTTTACCATAGAATTTCAACTGAAATGCTCTTACAGAGTGGGAGTTGTAAAAAATGAAGGAGCTAAACACATTGCTGCTTCCTACCTATGGAATATGTGAGGAGATAATTCTGGTCAGGGAAATGGTGAATCACTACTGAAATTCTCCAGTCTGCTGGGTACAGTGCATTGAGAGAAATACTGTTCAGCACTAGCAGTTGGTTCTAAGTAAGCTTCCTTCCAGTGTAAAATGCTTTGTTGTGGGTTTTTTTTGTGTTGGGTTTTGGTTTGGGTTTTTTTTTTAATCCCCCTCCCTTAACTCTTGGAATTCAGAAATCTAGTTTGGGCTTATTTTTAATGTAAAAAACATAACATCTCTGAGCTCTTCCACAGCAAGCATTTAGTTTGGTACCCCCTGCGTGCTGTGCAAGCACAGTACCCCAGTTTGCAAAAATTGTTTTGTAAATATTGATGCTAATCAAATCTTGCCACTCAGAAACAAGGGTTGGAGCATTTGCCTGTCCTCTTTCTTAGAAAACAAATAATACCATCAATGACAAATGATTTCTGTGAATTAATTGCCTGGACCAAAGGGTGCTCTGCTACTTGTGTGCATGCTGCATCAAAGACGGTTTCCTGGTCATTCTGCAATTGCATTGCTTAACTTTAAACATCTGTCCTGTTGCCAAAGCATTGCCAGGATTTCAGTGACAATGCAAGATTTGTATCATTGGGATGATCTGAAGAACGCTGTCGTTAATGATACCTGTTTCCTCTGTCACTAAAGTAACAATTCACACTCGGGCACTATCAATTACTACACCATCTCAAATTAGCTGAAGGACTGACAGAAACGACGTAACATTTAACCAGCAAGCGTGTGAGAGCTGCAGTTGCCATGCAGGTTTGCCCTGGGTGGAAAAATTACTAGCAGCAGCTTGTTCAATGAGGTAGGAAAGAAGCTTCTGAAGGGCTTTCCCAGGGACAGTCCAAGCAGGGCCGAGGGAAACAACAGACACTCAGTTTTTTGTGCGTGTGTGTGTAAACAGCTGAGTAATTCACTCGACACAGTTGTAAGGAGACTATGGCTTAAATTCTGTACAAGAAGGTACTTCATAGAATTTATTTTATCATTTCTATTACAACATATGGAAGCTTTCAGTCTTCATGTTTCTTCTGTTCCAATTTCTAGCAGTTTCATTCTAGCACATTTCCTATAGCTGTACACCATTAGCAAGAGCATTTTGTCCAGTAACGAACTAGGAATTTTTAATTTCTGTGTCTAGAAAGATTCACCTGTTCAGTTCTCAGAGCTGCAGGGAACAGGAGGGGCATAAGTCACCATGAGCTCACCAGACCAAAGCACCCTGGCATGTGTAAATCCCAAATTCCCTTATTAAACCCCTCCATGCTAGGCCTACAGTGTTGTAGGAGACAAAAATTCAAGTTATTTTAACCCTCTTACCCATTTTTGTCTATGACTTTTTTTTTAAATATAGTTTATTGAGACAATGTCAATATTTTTAAGGAACTTGTTTTTAAGACTGTTAATCTTTTTCCTTGGCAATATTTACATTCTGGTCTTATGTGTCTTCCTCACTCTACAGTGGAAAAGCAGGAAGCAGTATGATCTACAGGATGGAAAGCACGACTGGGAAAATCCTGTGCTACCACTCTCATACTTTGAAAATGGCTTATTTCCATGTGGATGTTACCTGTTCCCTATAGATGTTAGGTAGGTTTCTGATTCTGTAAGCTGCTGAAGGTGAACTAGGTTGGGATGCCTGTGTATCTACCTTTCCAGTTGTCCTGTCATCTTCCTTTTCGCTACTGAACCTTGTTTCTCCATCATGTGCCTGGAAATGAAGCGAGGCAAGAAGTTTGGGTGGTTCTGCTTCCTTGAGGAGCAGTG
Source organism: Fregata magnificens (assembly GCA_013389945.1). Classification (NCBI taxonomy): domain Eukaryota; kingdom Metazoa; phylum Chordata; class Aves; order Suliformes; family Fregatidae; genus Fregata; species Fregata magnificens. Next base: position 59,726 of record WAAD01037777.1, read on the forward strand.
GAAGGAGTGGTGGTGGGAGAGGGGCTTTGCTGTAGCGAGAGGAGGAGGTACAGGTACCACAGGTTGAAAGCATGAGGGCTGCATGAATTTGGCTGAATCAGCCTTTCACAGTGGTGTAGTATCGTGGGTCCACTGGCTTCCCTCCCCGCACGTTCACAAAAGGACACAGGCTCAGCGTGAGAGCAGCTGCAGCACCGCTGGGCACAGTCATGTATACACTGCATGATGTAAGAGGTCTGAAATAGGCTATGAAGGATTTAACTTTGCATGTCTGCTCCTGTTACGGAGCCTATCTTCTGGGTGACAAGAACCTTGACATACAAATAGCATAAAACAGCCTTTCACAGCAGCAGCAACATCCCTGTTTGTCCCAAAGTTAAACCCATCACAGGAAAATGTCTGAATTGTCTGCATCTGGCTTCTTTTAGTAACAAGCTTCATTATAGGAGTGTCTGTCTCATGTACAGCAGTTTAACCGACATTGTTTATAAAGGAAGGGCCTGTGCACTTCAGGGATACTATGAAGAAAAATACTAATATATGGTCATTGAGTATTTTGTATTGAATAGTGTATTTGTATTGTAAACAAGTGTAGTGAACCACAAGGCATGAAGACAAATAAAATGACTGTAGCTGGCTTTCTCTGTGTTGGGCTGTGTTATGATTGGATCAAGGTCAGAGGGAGGTCTCTGGACATGAATTTTTACTTGGTAACATTACAGAAGAATTAAGGTACACCGACACACAAAGGAGTAGGTATGGTGTTAAACTGAGACAGCCACCTTTCTGGCTAGCAGCAACGTGTTTAAGACTTGTTTGCATTACAAAGTCATACCTCCAGGTTTCTTACAGAGAAAGGTCCAGTTCCTTCTATTACAAGCCACCAAGGTTGGCTTTTACCTACAGGAAACTGGCCAGTATAAAAAGAGAACAAAGTATATGGCTGAAGGGAGCATTTGGGTTTTTTCTTTCCTAAACGTTTATATCCTAAGACAGCATTTTTCTTTGAGTCTGGACATGGACTTTGAGTAGGTCTAATTATAAGCTGAATTTTAATACAGTGGAGTGCCAGTATTGAGCCCTGTGACAAACATAGGAAGAGGTAGCTCCTGCCCTGAAATGCTTGCTTTTTTCCCCTCCCTGTACCACTCCTATGCTATACGTAGTTGCTTTCTCAAGAAATGGTCCTTGAAATTGGGACTGACTTATCTATAAACCTTATTCTCCTTCACTTGCTTATCGACATGCTCATTCTCCTGCAGAATAGTGCTGTGGTTTAGTTAACAAGACTTTTTTCCTGAGCTGGTATCTGGCAGGCACCTCTCCTCTCCCTCCATGTCCCTCACACTTTGGTTCCTCCATATCTTAACTGAAAAGGGAGCTCTCCTGGGCTCTTCTGGGAGTAGAGCTGGTCACCGGACAGCCACCACGTACTGGTTTGGATCTGGCGCTGGCTGGCAATCTTTTTGCTCTAACTGCTGTTTTTTTCCAGAGCTGTCTGTCTGCAGCGAGGCAGGAAAAAGGATGCAGGTGGGTACTCTGCTATGTGCCTTTCATGGACACAGTTTCAGTTTCCACCTGATGTTTGACAAGGCTTCTGCAAAATTTGAACTCTGTAAAAGCTATGACATAAATGCTGGACTTGCCACCTATGCAACACTCTCACAGGTAACAGAGCTAACTTGTCAGAGAAACTAGGTTATGTTTTGCAAATCTGCAGTGCCAATTTTGGATCCTTGTGCCTCCAATCTTGCTGGATAGCAACACTTTAAAAGCACAGGCTCCCTGCCCAGAAAACCATTACTGTCAACATCTGCAAAACAATCACTGAATCCAACTGATATGAACTCACTAGAAATGAATTCCCCATCCTGGGACACCTCAAGAAAGTTATCCTCCTCCTGTCACACCTGTGACCTCTCCTTTCCAGCCAGTGTCCAACAAAGCTTGAAAGATTTCATTGCTGAGGGCACTGAAAAAATACATTTTCTGAAACTGGACCCCAGAGGCCATGCTGTGGAACAAGGACAAGCCTCAAAGTCCACACAGGCAGCACAGAATTGCTAGGGACCATCTGTTTATTTATTTAGAAAACAGATAATATTTTATTTATATGGCTTATAGGGACTCCGAGAATCATTTGCCTTTTTTCTAACCAGTCTGGGGCTGTGATCGTACAGACCTCAGCACAGCACCTAATTTCAAACTTCACTGCCAGTTATTTTCAGAATTTTTTTTATGACATGAAGTGTCCTCCTGCAAGAGTTGGAGAAAAGGATTATGGCAACTCACCTCGGATTTAGGGAAGCACAAATCCCTTCATATCACCAACTTGAAGACAGCCATCAGTAATCTGTTCTGGAATGGAGGGACTGATTTATTTCTGTTTCAGGCCACAAATTTACAGTGCTTCTTGCTTCCTCGCAGAAGATTCTCAGTGCTACCAAAACAGCTCCATACTGATAACAGTCCTGACTTGCTCCTCTAACCTCCAGTCCTCTAGCTGATTATAGGCAGAGCTTTCAGGAGAAGTATGCAGCCAGCTGAAGCTGAAATTGAAGGGAAAGCACACTACACCAATGCTCAGATAATATCTATACCGTCTACTCAGACAGGATTCAATGAAGTCCTGCAGTCTTTGCTAGCTCAGGCCACTGAGACCCCACTTCCCGCTGAACTCTGGGTGTAGTTACAGAGCTGTGGAAGGTGCAGCCTGACACCCTTGGAGAAAAAAAGGGTTGCCAGTAAATCAGAAAACTCTTGGAAAGAGGTTATTCCCATATATTCCTTCATCTGCACAAGATATGCCACACAGAAATGGTATGACTGTAACAGACTGCCTGAGCTTGCTGCCTTACCCACACACTTATTCCCCTACGTACCTCCTGAAGAACTCCAGCTACCCATCACATAAAGCAGTTACATCCATTCCATCTTGTCAGGCAGGAAAAAAACCAGCATTTCTGATAATGAGTGTTTCATCACAGAAACTAAACTGTCCACCCAGGAGCACAAGGCTGGGACAAACCAGTGAAAGGTGCTGTACAGACGCTTTGTTTGACAACTGGCAGATCTGCACTGAATAGCTAGAAGACAAAAAAACTTCTGGTTTCTATACTACAGTTGGTGTTCCATGCTGTATCCTGTTTGCCTAATTTGTGCATAAGAACAGAAGTGAGAGGATGTACATTCTGTAATGACCATCATGGACATCAGGAAGAATTTCTTTACCGAAAGAGTGGTTAGGCATTGGAACAGGCTGCCCAGAGAGGTGGTGGAGTCGTCAACCCTGGAGGCGTTCAAAAAAGGTGTAGACATGGCACTCCAGGGCCTGGTTTAGGAGTCATGGTGGTGTTAGTTGACGGTTGGACTTGATGATCTTAGAGGTCTTTTCCAACCTTAATGGTTCTATGATTCTATGACCCAATGAAAATTTTTTGCCATACTATTCACCAGGGTGTCATTTTACTAATACCAGCAAGAAACAGATATTAGACAAAGTAAAGTTCAGTACATCGCTGAATATCTGCATCTTCAAATATAAAGCATTGATTTTTTTTACATTCAAAATTTACAGCTTTTGTATTCAATTAAAAATTCCCATAAGTTAGACTACAATACACATTATTTTAAATACAGCTCTGGAAAAATAGCTACAGCAATATTTAGAAGAAAATAACAGCAGCAGAATTCTGTCTAAAACCAGGAAATTATGATGTAATTTAAAGTGTCACTTCTTCAAGTAGGTAAGAGCAAGCAGATCATTTAAGAGTAAAATGACTGTTCTGGAACACAAAACCATCCTGATAAGATAATGTTTACATATGCTGAGCAATTAAAATACATTCTATGTTTAAAACATGGACAAAATATTAGCTGTTTTAGAAGGCTGATATGCAAATAATGTCACATGAAGGTGTGTTACAATGCTGTACCTAAAACTACCCTTATTTATCATAAGACTCTTACAAGAAATTTATACTGGAAACTGTTCCGAAGGAAACAAAAAGAAACAAGTATCACAAATGAATCAAATAATGTTAATAGCTTGCTTGAAAACCCTGCATATGATCCATACCACTGGCAGGAATTACCATGCTGTATTTATACAGACTTAATATTTATGATGAGGCTATTACGTATATAGTTCCACTGTGGGTTTATTTGCATTTAAAAACTGTGATACTCATAGCCTGCAGCACACCAAACAAAAAAAGTCTTTAAAAATGAGGGAAAGCTCTCCAGGAGAGTGCAAAGTGCATTATTTTAAAGAGTGCTTCTTGTACGTAGCTCTTTCTACAAACGCATACAACAAAAAGTGCTTTTTACAGACTGCCATGCAGCATATTTGTGCTTTTTAAAGGCTTTTTATTTCATTGCTGCTGTTCACTAGGATAGCCGCAAATACTTCTATTTATCAGCCCCCTTTTGCATTCTGGAGCGGAGAATAGGAGGGGGAAAGAAGAGGAGGGATCTGAATGATAAAATTGGAATTGACAAAGTGCCTGGTAACCAGAGTAATATCACTCACGAACCACCTCCTCTGTCAAAAGCAGGCAATGCACAAAGCATTATCAGTTCATTACTACACGGAGGAAAATCGTTTAAATACTGCATGAATCACAAAGCAACTTTAGAGAACGTTGGAGATACTCACATTCTCTAACTGGAACATTATTCAAATAATAAAACATCTCAAACCCAACATGCTTTTGCAATAACCTTCTCAGGCAAGGGCTGTTTCACTAAGAGAAACAGAACAGTGCTTTCACTTCTTAATGTGACTGAACTTTTTTTTAATCTATATATATTTTTTATATATATAGTAA
>WAAD01037779.1:311-31143 GCA_013389945.1 Fregata magnificens
AGCATATATAGAAAATATTTATACTTTTAGCTGGTTCTGGGAAGAGATCGTGACTCAGAATGGGAAAGTGGCCAACTGCATCCAAGATGCAAGATTAACTGTGAAAATGGAGAGATGTAATGCAGAAGTGTCAGAAGGCAAAGTCTGGGTCAAGGGATGGGATGTGGCTGAATTCAAATAGAAAAATGTATTTCAGCTTGACTTACATTCAAAATGAAATATCCCTGTTGCCTTTCAATTTTATTTTTTTCTGAAGTTATTTAAGTCTGCTATCGAATTTGCAGGAATTATCAGAATTTTACACCCTTTCCTTAAACATATGTAAGCTGTGAGAGACAGAAAGATCTGAAATGAAACTCTGTAGGGGGAGAGAGGAGAAACCAGGCAGCTGAAAATATCTGATGGAAGACAAGCTTGTCACTGTGTTAGCTATATCCAAAGTATGTGATGTTCAGCAACTGCAGCTTCCACTGAAGTTAATGAATGAACAAAGCTTAGTAATTCTGAAAATGTCACTCAAAGTTGCTAATTGCATGAAATCATTTCACCAAATTTGGAATTTCCTCACATCTATTTCCTCCCTGTTGACTAACTATATCCAGCTTGCAACTACTGCATCTGCAAACTGATTTCCAAAAATCTTTTTCTGAATATGAAAACAAAATGCAGGAAGAAGCCTTGAAAAGAGAGCTTAGGAAAAAATCCGACTTACCCTGCTGCAAGCCCCAGTTGTGGTTTCACAAACCGTAAGGATGGAGATATTCTGAGGTCTGTTTAACCATCTCACCACAGCTTTGGTGTTGCTTACCCATTTCACCATGGTGATGTAATACTCCCTAAGTAAACATTTGAAAGTACAATGTTCAGATCATTCCTATTTCAGGTTTGACATTTTTTGTTTAAAAAATATACAGTTCATCAAACGCTGGATTTGTACTGCATGACAGTATCAGTATTGAGGGATGGAGAAAATAACCCCAAATGCCCAGCACCTGTGTTCCTACAAGTGGGAAGGCTCGGTCCTAGTGCGCTGTTCCCCTGGGAAATTTGTACTCCATTAGCACCTCCTTCTCAGCCATTTGTAATATATAAACTTTACCGAATGCAAAGCATATACTTGTGAAACATCTATTTGCGAATACACATGAACCATGTACTGGCTGGCCAGCTTAAAACCGAACACTAAATTCCAGCAGAAGCCAGTATTTTCCCATACCAAACAACCTTCAGAAGAGACACATTTTTGCAAAAGAATCCAGCTCTACTGCCAAACAAAAAAAAAAAAGGTCTGTGATGTTAGAGGACAGGCGAGACCACTTTAAAATGTCACTTGTTATAAAATAACAAGTATTTCATAATGGGACTTCTGCATAAGGGGAAGTCACACCCAGTAACAGCGTGTGTCAGCTTTCATTTTAACAAATAGCTCATGATATCAGACAAATTGTCTGTCCCTCAACGACCCTGGCTGAGCAAGGGAGGCTTCCTAGGCACAGACTAATGGTATGGAGTATCTGCCTCCCTCCTCCCAAAATCCTGTTAGGCTGTCAGATTGGGGATGTTACAGAGGAAGACCTGTTGCACCTTGTCAGGCTATTTGCTTCACTTCTCTACTCGCGGCAGCTGGCAGCTTTCACAGTCTAGCCGAGTTATGCGCAACAGTGGAGCAAACTTGGCTGGAAACTCAGGTCCCCTTTAAAATGAGGGTCTTAGCTTGCCTGTGGCTAGGCTTTTAATCTAATACTGATGGAGGTCTCATTACTCTTTGACAACACATATTTAATTATATATTCAAAAGAATTCTTACTAGATGAAAGAGGCTTAAGCAGCGCCAACAGCAAACTTGTGTACAACTCTGATGCTGCACACAGGAGATGCAGGAGACAGCAATTCACTGCAGCTTCACCCAGCCTCGGTCTGGTGCTATATTTGAAGAACACAGCTGAACAACCCAATATGCCCAACTTTCTTTTGGCTTTTATGTTTGACTTTTAGTAAGATAGATATTTTCACATGTGGATACCAGAATGATGACTAGAAATGGTGACTTCAGGTATATTCTGAGTCTAATAGTTACGTTTTTTGGTTTAGAAACCTTTTTAACTTACTGAGGAGCAAAAATGTATGCCAAAAATAACACAAGATCTAACACAAGACCAGGTGACACAGCCAACAAAGCAATGATCCAACAAACAAACCAAAGAGCGCAACACCAAATCTCAGGTAACTGGTTCCCCATAGCAGAACTCAAGAAACAAGAGTTGAAAACTTCTCCCTCTGCAGTCGGGCCTTCATAAGGCTGTCCAAAACCACTGCAACTGTGCATACAGAAGCCCAAAGATAGCCAAAAGAAAATGTTCAAAACATGTATATAAGGACTGCCTCCTTCTACCGGTACTTAGACACCAAGGTAAGACAGCATCCACCGACAACAAAGCCCAACTTGTCCCAGAACCAAATTCTACAAAATGGAGCCTGAGCTGTTCCGTTTGAAAAAGTCTTCAGTGAAGGATAGAAACAGGAGATTTAATCATTCAGAATCCAGCTGACATAGTAATTAACAGTTCAAATCAAACCATAACTTCATCTTCCATCACTGACATAAACTCCTTGATGACTGAAGTGAAAGCAAAAGATCATTTAAAAATTGCCTTTCTTCCCCCTTTCATCAGCTAGACATAAAAATATGTTCAAATTTCACTACATTATAACTTGTTTATCAGGAGTGTAGTATAGTTTATATATGTATGTAGAAACACATACCCTTCTGAAATGAAATACTGTCTCCAGGTAAGGTTCCTTTGTAACTCACAGTTTTGCAGTTAATCTATTGTTTCATATATACAGTGCACATACACACATACAGAGTAGTGTTGTCACAGGTCAACAGATATAACCAAGTCGAAGTTTGTGAAAGAAAATTGTATGTTTTATTAGATTGGCTGATACAGTTGAATAAAAAAAGAGAAGCCTGCAGGGCAAAAACTATTCTAGTTCTGAGGCAGCTGCTACCAGTTTGTGTCTCCAAACTTATCAGGCTTTTTTTGCAACTAATCTATTGTTCTAGTAATGAAAATAAGCACTCTCTCTTTCCCTCCAGAATCAAATACACAAATGTACTGGGATTACTAGACCCTCTGCGTCTGTACATACATCAAGTTTCCTCACAACATCACTTTAAAGAGGAAAGACTATGACTGCTTTCTGGACAAAGGACTGAAGCAAGATATTAAATAAAAATTTACACTCATTTTAGATCCTCAATTCGGTACCCTTTAATTAGGTGCTCTACAGCACTTTGCATGTTCAGAGCACAACTTCCATCCTTGTTCAGGAACATTTCTTAAATCAGACTGTGGATTAATTTACTGCATGTCCAAAGAGTAACAAACACAATTACCAATCGCCTGTGCAGTGTTAGTTTAAACTCACTGTATCACACAGGGCTGCGTGGCAGAGACAGAATCCAGTTTTAGCATTCAGTTGGCCTAATAAGAGCAGACTTTTCTCCCTTGCTGTGACTTGTTTTACTCAAGCTGTCTCCTCACCCCACTCATAACTTTCTTTCTCCTACACTTTGTGTAGCCAGTTCCAGGGTTTTCCTTATCAATCCCTCTTCTCACAGCGGGGCCACTATAAGATGGCCATGGGCATCATAAAACCCTTTTGTTGATACCCATCTCCTCTGTCCCCACCATCTCACCAGCTCTCAGGGTTCCCACTGAAATCCCTGATTGTCAAGAAAACCTCATTCAATCCCTGCCTCATACCTGCCTTTTTGTTTTTTAGCCAGTCCCCATTTCATGGTCTAATCAAGTTTTCATCTCAAGACTTTTTAGAGCCTCTTCCCTCTCATCCGCCCTAGGATTTTTTCCTTTCTGAATTCCAAAGAGATAGCTTTCCTATTTACTCTGTATAAAAGCAGACAGAAAACACTGAAAACACAGAAAAGGCAGTCTCCTTCCACAGCATCCCATGATCAGTCAATATTGAAGGACTCACTTTATTCTAAGTTGGATTGAACCAGGCAATTCATAAAAACAAGAGCTTCAAGCTCCTTCACCAGACAGAGAGCGACTTCTGATTCCATATTCGGTATTTAAATCAGCTGCTTGGCTTCAAATTGGCCTAAGGCAATTATATAAGGTAATCAGCATAAAGAAGGTACAGCTTTCCCTTAGGCCTGTGAACCAGAAACATGACGTGTATACAGTCAGCTCAACAGTAGGAGCTGGAACATCTCATGTGCCGAGGAGGTACTGCACACCGAGAAAGGTCAGGTCTTGGGGCCTGAGGCGGATGGAGGATATTCAGTGAGAAAAAAATTTCCCACTGTAGGCATTAAGAAAGCAAACGTCTTTCCTGAGCATATGGCAATTAACTTTTTTCCAAAGACTTGTAACTTGAAGAAATCTGGATTAATTTTTCACTGCTGATAAGAAACATGTTAAATATCAAAGGTGTTTATCATCCTTTGCCAAGCTTGAAGACCCATTTTTTTTAATCTTTCTTTTTTATAGACTGTTTTCCTTTATTTTGATTATCTCAATTGATACACAGTTCTATGGAACTAGTTTAACAGTTTGTTAATACATTTATCATCACTCAAGAATGTCCAGCACGTCTTGTTTCACTTGTAAGTTTTGGGATGCTTGTAACTAGAAAGATATATATGTGTATCTTGCTGGGTGTTATTCTAAGTGCTTAGCAAAGTCAACAGAGACAATAAGCTGAACAAAGGAAAGGGATTTGCACTGCATTACACTGGAAGCATAGTTACAATTGTAATTAAATTTGAACATTAGATACTTAGATTTGAAATAGACAGACTAACGTCATGGGGAAAAAAAACCCCACAGTTTAAAATAAGAAACTCTTCAAGAAAAAGAGACAAACTTTGCAACTTCACACCATTCACTATAATGAAGAAATCTGGTCTAACTTTAAGCCAGTGAGCTGATTATGAAAGAAATCTGCTTATAAGAATAGCTGAAAGACATTTAATGTTTATGGCAATGGAAAAAGGAACCTTACTTTTGATGATGGTATTAATAATTGGGATTTGGATAATAAATACAACCAGGTTCAGCTAAAGAAAGCCAACCTATTACCCTCACTAGTTTGCTAGCAGGTTGTTATCTAAGAAGGTAAACAACAGAAACTTGCCCCATGCACAATGCTCTAGAATATTTACTATGTTCTGAAATTATTTATACTGTTGAGTATTGAAAAGCGTACAAGAATTTACAGATACTAACAGAAAATGTCATTCTCGGAAACGTACATGGAAAACAACACGAACTGAGACATGACCTGCAAGATAGCTAAGATAACTACAGTTTGTCAGTATTTTGGTATACTATACATGACTTTATCTATGCATACATTGATGTATGTACTGCAGTTTTCTTCTGAGACTAAGCCACAGGTATTTTGTTGGAAGGAGCTTTTCTAGCTCATCTTCCCATGGGTGCTGGTGGCCATCATCCTAGCCAGGCTAACAAGCTCTGCTCCCCATTTCCTTGCAGCCAGGGGCCCTGGCCACGACCATCTTGGTAGCCCACTGATGGACTCTCATTGTCTCCCCTGAATCCCCAAATTTGTTACGGGTGATGGACAGAGCAACCTCCCTCAGTCTGCTGGCCACACTCCTCCTGGAGCAGGGTCCAGCCCTGGTGACAATAAGCATGCGCTGTTGTCTCCCATTCAGCCCCAAGCACAAATCCCTCAGCAGGACGGCTGGGCAGGCAGCCGGGTCCCAGCCCCTGCTGACCCAGGGGCTTGTCCTGGCCCATGTGCAGAACTTGTATTTCTTCCCACTGAACAGGGTAGGGAATAATCAATAAATATCTTGGTATTGTGCGGGAAAGCTTCAATAAAATAAAAGTATGTGAACATATTTTTATCCTGTAGGCTTTGGCTGAATAGATTACAGCCATTTGCTATAAGGTATGAGAGTGAATTGATCCTTTGCATTAACCTTGTGAGATAGGTGTTGTTATTGCCGAGTTACAGAAGAGGGGAGGGGCAGAAGTGTGAAAGAAGTGACTAGAAAAGCTAAAAGTAAACCCCAGTTTTCTTAACACCAAATTGCACACCCCCCCATCTTTCCCACTTCCATTGAGAATCAAATAAGCTTTTTATTCCAAAGCAAGGCTCAGATAAACTGGCTGCCCGAGGTATAAAACCAACCCTTCTAGATTCAAAAGGTGACTTCAAACTAGAAGTACATAAATGTCCAAATGATTTTGTTGATTTGGAAATGCATGGATAATAAAAACACTGGTGAGGCTTGTAAGAACATTATTTGAATTTATGCAAACTCCATTTCTTAAGTGTTTCCTGTTTCATTAAAAAGGATTAATTAAAATCAATAAAAATGATTTAAATCCGTCGTACAAAGTCAGAAGGGTCTGACTGTATATTTCAGTCTCTTTAAAAGCAGGTATATATTAAATGAGAATGTGGACATCTAGCATTTTTTCAGGCATTTAAATACTATTGGAAATAGTAAGAAAAAGGACTAACTTAATTTCTTATAGTGCGTTTTAAAACTACCTGGTCAGCAGGGGCTGGGAATAGTGCAGAACCAATGCAGCTTCCTCACTGTGGCTGAGAATGGAGAAAGCAAACAGTGGATGACTCCCACGCTGAGACTGTCGAGAGCCAATACACAGTTCTAGCAGAAAAATCTTTTCATCACGTATGGAAGTACAGCTCTACTCTAATAACTCAACTGCAACTTCTTTCATGTGTTATTTCATGTTTTCTCTGTCTTAGCAATTTTCACTTTGGAAAAGAAATGCATTTTTTCTGCCTGACAGGTCAAAATTCAAGCATGGGGTTTAAAAATTAGACTACCTCATTTCTTAATATCATATTAATACCTTATATCTATATATCACCAGTTACAAGGATTCTTCAGGTGTCCTAAGGTACAGTGGTTTGAACTGACCGCTTGCACATCATATGGCTTTTTCAAGATTTGCAGCAGGACGTACAAGCTTTCCAACTGGAACTTCAGGAGCTAGCAGTGTACAAATGCACACATATTTCATCTTACATGTATATTGGCTTTCTAGGACTAATGAGAACAAAAACTTGCAGTACAAAATCATGTTTGCCACTGAAGAAAACATAATGTAACGTACACATGGAATGGAAACACCAAGGGGGAAACAGTAATTGCACAGAATACAACCACATGTTTAAAGGAAGACTGTCAGTCTTTTTCTGGCATTAACAGTGCACAGTAGATGGTAAATTTTTCCACAGAATAAAACTTTCAGGAGTAAATTTATAAATGGTATAGCTACCTTTATATCAGAATAACCTGAACGAAACTTGGGAAATATTACCAAGCACTTTTATAGAATCACTGCAAGAAGCAAATGAAGGCAGAACATTGAATTTACTCTATCTTACATCAAGTTCCCAGATACCCTAAAAATCAGAGGAACAGTTTTCTCTCTTCAGAGGTCCTGCACTGCACACAATTTGGGGAGAGCTGAGAATCTGACTGTTATTTTTTGGAGGTATAAATAACAGAAGCCCCCTTCCCTACCCATTTGTGTAGTTTCCCTGCATAGGAGTGAATCTCTCCCGTGACAGCAGTTGGTTATGACTTGTACAATACCTATTTCCAAAATGTTTTTGCCCTGAAAGATCCATAAAACTATATATGATAGTGTCCCATTCCATTTAAATCTGAAAGACTCCCATGACCGATTTACTAATGACTCCATAACGAATGGATTAGAAAGGTACTGAAAAAAATTGGCTGCTAAAAGTAGCTACTACTTTTACTAAAAAAGCTAATACTTTAAAAAAAACCCTCCCAGCCATTACAAACTCCAAAGATTTCCACTCTAGAAAGCTCATTCATCATCAGTTCAAAGCTCATTCTTCATACCTGTATATATATTGATATATGGATATATATGGATTGATGACCAGTGTGATGACTGACTGCTACTCAAATCCAGAGTCAGAATGCAGTATTTATGGTACACTTGGCTGACAGCTATATAATTTTTCTAAATTTTATAGCACAGACATTATACCTTAATAGCTAAAATTAAGACAAAACTAACTTTTTCCCAGGTTTAAACAGTTTTACTCTGTCTTCTGATATAGCAGCAAAACAGAATTTTAAACATTAATATTATTTCAATTAAACAGCAACAATACCTTTATCAAGGACTCAATCTGGCAAAGATGCCCCTTAAGGCTCACAAAAGAAATTCCACAAATTGAGCTACTGCTAGCCTTCAGCTTCAAGATGCAAAAAAGGTTTTGAGACACCAATATTCATTCATTTGATTCTACTTTTATTTTCAATCTGCTGGGGAGGAAGAATGAATCTGAAAAATCGAGTGAAACTATAACACCTGAACAACATTTTCAAGTTTTTTTTTTTCTTGGGGATTTACACATTAATTTGTCATTTCACTTCTTCATGCCTTCTGACATTTAAAAGACAATTTTAATGCTGTTTAAGAGAGTTAAGATAGTAATCTTGATGGCAAGGAATCTCTTTCAGATCTTACACTATCATGTAAATTAATGAAGGGTTAGCAAGCAGCAGGAGATTTTATTATGTTTTTCAGTAGTGGCCCATCGACAGAAAGAAAATACTTCAAAAAGCACAAAATCATTCCTTTCACTAACACAATCAGTAAGCATTCCAGCTGACATAAATAACTGCAAGGCATAACTCACCACTGAATCATTCCTGCACTAAATTAGGGTATCTCAATTTGTGTAGAAGAGCACTACGTCAGCTTAAAATTTGTTGCAATGGTTGTGAATCAGTGCCCATCCTGATTGTTTTGGGAACAATTACCAAAAGTTTTTTGGGTTTTGTAGGAACTGCAAAAACAGCAACTATATTCAGAGGGGTTTTTTAGCTAGAGGTAGTTTTATGGTTGCCAATCCTCTCAATGTCTTTTCCCATCTGAAAATGCCCTGAGTGAAGAGAGGGAGTTGCACTTTCCTAGCCTTTAGACTGCAGCCAGATCTGGACTGTGGTAACTCTTTTATTGTTATTATTACCTACATTATATAATAATTTAAGATTAGAAGATCATTAACATGTGCACTGAAATCACAATGGGAATTTAATCAATACAACTGCAATTCTACAAACTGGAATACGCATATGGGAAGGGATGAAAACTTTTTTGCCCTTAAACAAAAGTTTCAAGGCACCTCAAAGTGAGGACAGGTAATCGGGAGCTCAGCTTAAGACAGTAACTTTAGCAGGAGATTCACTGGTTGCAGCCAGACCTCACTTCTTCAGCCCCAAAGTCAAAGGGACTGTTAAATTAGCTCAGTGGTTCTGAAGCAGTTTCTCCTGAAAAACACAGCACAGCCCTTCTTAGTCTATGTGATCTGGTGGCATCGCATCTCACCTTCTGTCACCTCACCGCATCTGTCAGCTGTGATGAGAAACTAAACCTTCCGTAAGCTACTGGATTTGAAAAGTTCCGAATATTTCTCTCTAAATGAGGGAACACCCTGATTATGTGTTCTGTGCATTTGTAATACACTTCTATATTCTGCAATCTCATTTCAGAAACCGAAAGCAACAAGTTGGCACACAGCAAGGAAAGGCTGGGAGTGAATGCAGTAACAGCCTCAGAAACAGGGCAGTGTTCAGCCCCTTTGACCATAGCTTAGGATTCTTAATTTCATATATTTCAAGTAAATTGGAGCTTCTCAGGACATCAGACACGAGCTAATACCAGAGGAGCATCAATCCAATACAGCTGTATTTTATTTTATCATCATTATGTTCAGCCATGGGGACAGAGATCAAAGATAAGTGTAGTGCTGATGCAAAAAGGCAACGATTAGCCTGAGAGACAGTCAGGTTAAATTAAACATGAGTTTTAAAACAATGAAATTATATACCTTGATTTAAAGCTGTCAGGTGGCATCAGTTCCAGTGTATGTGCTGGTCCATACAGATTAACTACAAACAGCTTTATTGTTGGGTTTGTTTGACCTGCCTTTGAAAAAAAGAAAATAGGAGCTTTAGAGGCACTGAATCAGTGACAGCTAAATAGAATTACCGATTAACATAATTCAGTATCTTTATAATAATGAGAAATTATTACAATCTAAAAATCTTAAATTTAAAAAAATAATGTCACAGCCATATGAATTACACAGATAAAAGTATGAAGTATTAATTGAGTAATTCTCTCAGTGCCTTTATCGATGGCAGACCTTCCTGGGCAAAGCAAGGGACCAACGCTAGAAGTGGTTTGGCCCAGTTCAGTAAAGTCAGCTGCAAAAACACAGACAGTTCCTAAACCAGCAGTTAAACCCAGCCTCCAGCAAAGTCTTTTCCACACACTATTGTTCCTTCTTCCAAAAAGCTATCCTATATCTGGCATAACATTCCTCCTCTTCCTCCTCTTTCTTTACTGTTTTCCCCCAGTCTTCCTTCCCTGGCTTGCTGAGATGGAAACCTCTATTTTTGGCCCTGTTGAAGACCCAGCTGCTTTGGCAGGCCAGCTCTATAGAGAAACAAAATGCTTCTTGTTGCTAAAGTGGAATAAAATGGCAGTTTGATGTATCCACTGGGAAGAATGTGGTAAGTCCCAAGGATCTACAGGCAGGTGGGAGTCGTCCTCCTCCGGGTAACACAGCTTGTTACTAAGGGAGGTTCCTGAGACTAAGAGAAAGGACTGGCCATAAAAGGCAAGGCTCTGCAGGGCTGGCAAGGAGATGCTACTAGTCCCAACTCCCTGTCCTAGCCATATCATATTCAAGCTTCTTTTTCACGTAAATCACAGGAGTCACACAACACTATATAGCGTCCTTGGCACACGGGGGATGTCAAGTGTGTCTCTCAACGGGGCTGACTCCTGTTTAATATTGGAAGGACAAGGTAAAATCACTGATTCTACAGATCTAATCATAATAAAGTTGTACATCTGGCTCTTCACAAGGGTATTTAGAAATGCAAAATATCTTGGCTGAAATACACCCACAAATTCCCTTTAGAAATTGGACATATCTCAAAATACGGTCTGAGTGGTATAGGGGACAAGAAAGTGGTATTTGTGTATTTTTACCAGTGCTAAAAAAAGTTTTGAAAATGGATTTAATTAGACTCTTTAATTAGACTTTTAATTAGAAAAGTTTTTTCATAAAAAACTTTTACATTTGCCTCAAAAGAAATGTGGTCTTTCAAAGGCATCCTTTGCATGAACACAGCTTACACAAATGCAAATCTGTGGAAGAAAATCACTGAAAGATCAAGTCCTTAGGACACAACTGCAGTCTCCTTACATCCTTTGAACCTTACATTGACTGCATAGTGGTATCCCAGTACTCTCACTGGGAGGGCTGCCACGACTAATTACTATTCAGCGTAAGTATCAGTTGTAGAGAGACACTCTAAAGCACACCTTCACAGCGGGCATGGCCAGATCTGTGCTAGCCCCTGAACATGAAGCACAGAAGTGCAGCACTACCCCAGCTCTGCCATCACCAGCCCTGCTCCGGACGCGGCAGAGGGGTCTGTGGCCCGGCACTGCCCAACGCGGGCTGCCAGCCTGAGCTGGTCTCCATTCAGGGCTGTACTGCCCCAATGTACTGTCTCTGCTACAAATATCCATGGTGTGCCTTACTCTGCTGCATGGATACGTCTGAGCTACAACTCTACAGCAGTGGCTTCTAGCTCGATACAAGGTCTGTCCCTACAGCTGGGGAGGTGCTGTGGTCAGTGGGACAAACACCGAGTGCTCCCGCAGCCTGCAGTGGACTCGGGCAGCTGAAGGTGGTTTCTCTACCTGAGTAGAAAACGCTCACATCCACACCTCTCCCTCGACAGTGAACAGCCTCAACTCCTTTACCACTCAGGGTCTCCTCATGACAATTTAAATAGCATAAATTCTGTATAATACCCAAAACATTTGTTCAGTAGTGCAAGAACTCATTACATTGAAATCCTACTTTGATCTCAATGTATTTAACAAAATTTGAACTTCCTTTTTTACTGTGCATATGATGTACACAGATGCACATGTTCCAGTATTCACAAACACATGTGGGTTTCATTTTATTTTTTAATCATAGATATAATTTTCTCCGATGGTTTCATTCTGTAATAGAGATCAAACGGGGTTTTTTTATCTCTGTTGCTATACCACAAGCTTCATTACCAATTAATGATGTTTAACGGGTAGCTAAATTGGCATTAAATGGAGACATTAAATAAAGATAATGTTTTTTCATTAATGAGATTATTGAGGTAGTATTGTGTATCACTTTTATGCTAAATTGCTAATGAAATGGAATTCCTCATTTCTCGTTTACAAAGCTGACTTTTAAAAATATTCCTTATTTTTTTCTTTGCTCTGTCACTCAAGGCCTTTTGCCAATGCACATATGTAAACTACCTCTGAAAATAGTTACTTCATTATTTGAGAGTATTATTTCATAGCACAAATACATTATATTTATATCATTCATATTGTTGTTTCATAGTACCTGGTACAGTCTAACTGTCCACCCATCAAGAATAAAGGGTCATCACTAAAAAACGGTAGCAGGAATAGGGTAACAGTAATATTTTCTAAAGCCCTCAGTGAACTTTCCTTGAAATGTCAAAGGAGTACCACATACATGGACCTACATATCCCATCAGAAAGGAACTCAGACACTTTGAAATTGCACGCAAGGGATGGATAAACTGATAAGTTGGAAGATAATACCAGTGCTGGAGCTCAGCACAAAAACGATGGCTAGGGAGGCACCTAATCAGGAAATCCCCAGAAAATGAGGAGCAATTTCAGACATTATCCCTGCCTGGGCTGTTCTTTCACTTTCCAACACAAATCTAAAACCCCTTCTCTAAATCTTCTGAAACCCAGTGATAGCTCTATTTTTTATATATATTTTTTTTTCTCCTTTTGATAGCCAGGAAAAGATTTTACTGTGGCTTATTCTATTCAAGGCCAGTCTGTCACATTTATTAATAACAGCATAATTTACTGAGATCTATATAACTGCAGTGGAACACGCCCTGTGCTCTGCGTACAACGTGTATGACTCCAGTGCAGTTGTGACAGAATCTTTTTTTCTGTGCAGTCCTTAAAACATATTACCCTTCTCTCAGAAGTGGTGGATCGATTTTACCCAGCCATGTATCAATGATGAAATTACTACGAATCAGTTTGTCTGCTGCTCCCTCACCCGATAGTTTCTTTCCAGCAAAAGGTGTTACAGTCTACTGAAAAAAAAAGTAATTAATATTTCCTGAAAAGCAACATGAAGAAAATGAGCCTCTGTTACTGTCTAGAAACACTCCTTCCATATGGTTGAATACTATCACTGAACAAGGAACAGGACGTAGGGCCTGCACTCACACCCATCTTACCTTAGGATATGGATACTGTTTTCCTTTTGGATATAGACCTCCAGTAAACCGGGGAATAACCATGTTCGGCACCAGAGAGTCATTTATGGTCAGGAACGCCAGTCTTTCGCCGTCTGGAGACCACCAGTGGGCAACGTGAGAATGAAGAAGTTCCTCTGCAAAACCAGATCTCCTTAGGGTCCATAAAAATAACTATCACATAGCTTCCAGCTCATTCAGTTTGCACTGATTTGTTCTTTCTGTGCCTACTTGAAATGCGTCTGTTGTAATTTCAGTAATTTCACATGATCCTGGGTTGAATGTTTGGATAACAAGGCATATCGAAAGACCAAACTTCAACCATTTTCCTCAAATGAATACTTTCATTGACGTCAATAAATCATCTAAACGTGAAAGATGATTGTAACTGCCATATGTCTAGTTCTATTGCATTCCATTAGATGTGTTTAATTAATTTTTAAATGATTTGGACCATTTTAATGGACAGGTTTTTTAGGATTGTCAATCTTTTTTTTTTCTTTTAATATAAAATTTTAGTATACCCGATTTCTCTGAGCTGTGGCACCTGGTAACATGCAGATCCTCACACAGTGATGTTTATGTAATAATTTTTGGACTGCAATATTTTCGCTTTCTTGCCTCAGTCAAATGGTCAGCTTTAATTCTTAGAAAGTTCAGTTTTTCTGCAATATAACTTTCTGAAAATCAAAAAAAACCTTTTTATTTTTATGCAAATTTTATTTTATTTCCAAATGAAAGTAATTCTCCAAAATGTCATGCAATGTTTTCTTACACTTACTGTCATTGTATTTCATATTAGAAAGAAACAAAACAGAAATAACCATAGAAATAGCACCCAAACTCCTGGAATCCCAGTAAAGCAGCTCCTGACCAATTCCAAATTCACCCTGTACAAGTCTTCCGTCTTCCACTTGTGAAAAGACTTAAGATTTTTTTCATGAAGTATTTGATACGTTGACTTGTTTGGGGAGCATTTTGTATTTGAAGTTGAAGAATTTGGCTGGAAAACTAATTGAGAAGAGTATACTAACCAAAACAAAGGCCTGACTGTATACCTTATTTAAGAGCCTACCTACAACACTACTTATATTGTCAATGGAGACTCCCCAAGATGTTAATCAGATTCTGAAAGTTTTGAAGTGGCTTAATGTGTTGAATTATCTAAGGTTAGGTGCAATGAAGCTGGGACCCATATTCAAAGTCATATATTCTGGGTCATGCTTCTCTCCCTGGCTGGATAACTAAAACCTTTTACACAGGAGAACAGCAGAGAACGAATGGTGAATATCAGATAGCAAAAATCACAATTGTGTTTGTTTTAAAATTTTACTGTTTGCATTCAAACAAGGTTATCACACAAAGAGAAGCTATTCCCAAATGTTTGTGTAAGGCAAAATGCTAATAACAAACTCATGCAAATGATAAAAGAAAACAAATGAGGTCAAAAGGAGGAACAGTTCTGAATTCAGCTGAAAACCTCTTAACTTTATCTGGACAATGTTCAGCCTGCTCAGCTTCCGATGCTATTAAAAACACTACTGAAAGTAGAGGACTGCTCTAACTTGAACAATGGTTAATGGGAAAGAAGCAGTATATTCATTCATGCCAACAGACTGTGCTCCTCCAACATGTACAGACAGAATTCCCTTTTACCCTGACTTTAATTACGTATATGGTGGAGAAGAGCCCACTGCCTGCCTGCCTGCCTGCCTGCATCCCTAGGAACCCAAAGAGTTCTCTATAAGTCTGGAAATGCAACAGCTATTTGAGCCAAATTTAATGGGATTAAAAAACTAGGAAAAGAATGGGCAAAATCACTTAAGGAAGGCTTTAGGACATGCATCGGGAAGAAGGCTTTGGGATGCATACCACCTCCCAGACCATTTCAGAAACTTTCTAGTCCCAGGCTGGAGCTGGACACCTTTTGCTTTTCCTTCTCATGACAAAGGTATGTGTATAGCTGTAGAGACAGGGAATAAGAAAAACAAACTGGGGTGGTAACTGATGTGGAGGTATAAGATATTTGGATGAACACACCTGGCTTCCTTTTCAAAAAAGAAGAAGCAGGCTCATAGCCTTTTTGAAAATCAGCCCTGTTTGAGACCTATGTATCCACGCATTCACAGGCAAAAATCACCCACAGCACATATGAAGAGGTCTGTGTTTTGTTGTCAGCTAAAGAAGTTCTGTGAAGCTTTAAATCCTTTCAGTCCTCAAATATTAATTAATAAAATGTGTCTGTAGGAAGGATGGGCACACACAGAGAAGCAGGAGCATAACCTCAGACAAGCATCATTGCCATTATTGTACTAGCTGCTCCCGTTCTTTCCAAGTTACCCCATTTTCTTTTTCTGTTCATCGTGAAATATTTGCAGCTTAAAGGAACAGTCATTTGTTTTATCAACAGCTTTGTCAATCTTTAAAACAAATGAAGTTAGAAAAAATCCACATCAACCTTTTTCAGATACTGTTTCTAAGATACATAGGTAAGCTGAAATAGAAAAAAAAATTAGCATATTGGCATGTTTCAAATAAAAGAAATTAGTTTTGATTCTCTTTAGATCTTAAATGCAGATCTCATGAATGCAGAGGTCCAAATCACAGAAAACCCCCAACATTTCTTCCATTAAAATATGTCTTAAACTTCTATCTGTATAATTCTTAAATGGGTTCTACTCCATCCCCTCCAGGCAGCTCAAATAAAATGCCTGGCAAATACCAGAACTGATCAGTTGCATTAGGTAACCTTTTGTGGTCCCTTCCAACCTGAATTATCCTACGATATGCTTATGAGCCTTTGCAGACTAGGAAGGAATGTTTTTTAAAGAATCTCCTATTACAGTTTGTTCTGCGGAGTAGAGCTGTATAATGATCCTTCATTATATGTCATTCACTGCAGCTCCATGCTGCACCCAGCTGCACCCCAAAGAGAAGAAAAACACGGGCTGCCCTCTTCTGCACAGGTGTCCTCAAAAGGCTTGCAGAATTGGAGCCAGAGTTGCCTTGTTGCATCCATGACTGTGACTCTTACTAACTTTACTTTGTTTTAGCAAAAACTCGATATACTATAGCAACTTCAATGAGCTACATACGCTTAAATTCTTCAATTTGCACGCAGTCCTGTTAGATTTGAAGAATATGAAGTGCATATAAAATGATATTCCATTCCAAAGATGTCCTTCATCCTTAAGTTTTGAAAAGTGCCGACACATTAAAACATTTCAAAACATTAACAGAAACCATGGAAGTGGGTAATTATCAGGCACAGGCATTTATATGGCTAAGGGATGCAAACTACCTTTCTAATTTCAGAGTTTACTTGGGCAGAGATTTTAACAAATATCTATGTGAGCTATCTGCTCATAACTACTGAAATCCCAGGAGGAATGGACAGAACATTTCTAAGGACCCTACTGAAGTTCCCTGCTATATGCCGTAACACCATTCCTAAAAAAGACTCTGCCCTGCAAAACTCCACGTATAACAAGTTGTATACTTCAGGTAACTGAGCATTTGACACTGAGCTATTTATCTATAAAATTAATGAGTCCCATAGAAAGAATAACTGAAATGTGTATTAATTTCAAGCACTTGTATCAAGCTGGGTAATCTACTCCCATTTTTTTATTTATTGTTATGTTAAAAGCATTTTGGGTGCAGAAAGAAGAAACATCCTGTGGTACTATACAGAAGACGGCTTCAGAAGCCAGAGGATATCACAGACTGAGCTGTCCTCCACTTCATTTTGGCACTGCTTTCCAGCAACAGTAAGTTTTCCAGGAGTCTAGCCCAGGCTGATTTAAGAAAAAGTAGCAGCCACTGTTGAGGTAACAGTATGACACTTTTAGATCTTGTCAAAACACTCAAATTGGATTCAAGCGTGTTCTTAAAGTCAAGCACAATGTTACTGCCTGGCTTGAGGGGCTGGAGTCTCTTGTGAGTCATGCTAACACAAAGCACACCAACCACCACTGAGGCTGAAGGAGAGACACGGATAAAAAAAAAGTGAGGCACCAGGCAGTATCATGTTTGATCACCTTTCACTATGTATCCAGCAGCGAAAAAGAAAACATAGCCAATTCTGCTTCTACTTTACAATTCTTCTGTGCCGCCTTCTATTAGGATGTTTTAACTGTAAACAGATTGGCACCGTTGTTCACACAAGCAACAAACTGAGTCCCTTCCCTCCTCACTTGCGTTGTAAACCCAGAATAGCTTCAAAGGTATGAATGGAATTATTCTAGATAAGCAAAACATTCAGGGTGTTTAGTTTTATTTGAATAGCTCTATTTGAAATGCCAGTCCCACTGAAGTTGGTAGTAAAATCCCACATCAAGATTTCACTACTATAGCATTTTTTACATATTACGTAGTATTCATAACACATTTGATACATTCTGTTTGAAAATAAATTCCTCTTTCTCAGAAAATACTGTTATATGCAAAACAGCAGTCAATACAAAGTATGAATAGATACGAAGGCAATCTTGCAAGAAAATGAGAAGGCAAAGAAGCAAAAACAACCTTAGATAGCATTTTCTGAAATGAATAGATTTGTGCTGTTGGGTCTGTACAAGAACCTCTCATCTGTTTTAATAAACAGATACATTTGTCCGGCTTACCTTCATATAACCAGTCTGCAATTCCATTAAAAATAATTCCTTCTTTTCCCGAAGATGTCAGGCGCAATGAGCTACTCTTTACATCAGGCTGATAGTAGATGTTATTTTCAAAAATATAAATCTGGATGAGGTAAGAGGGATGGAGAGAAAAAAGAACATTTTCGTAGATATAAATGAATGTTCAGCAATGAATACATAATTTCCTCAGGCTCAGAACAGTCTACAGAATAATTCAGCATGAGTTTTCACCAACGTTGGCTTCATATTTCCTTTTATTATCAATTTGGACAAACTAAGCAAACTTTTAATACTTATGCCAAGCCAAATTCTTCCTTTGAAATTGTCTTCCCGGTTGAAATGTTTCTATTCACTTTAAGAAATACTATTACATTCCTCAGAATCATACAGGAGACAAGTTTTATAACAGTTGAATAGATAAAGAAATTTTCCATTAATTCCATTCTATCTAATAAAATCATCTGTTTTTCTAGCTGTGAAATTAGACACACTTCTCCAAGTACATACGGCACAGTACATATATCATAAATGTAAGTTACAGCTTTATATCGTGGTGTGAGAACATACTGGAAAAGCAAAAATAAATAGCAGACTGCCGTTAACTTTTCTCAGCTTCCTGACGCTATTTCTGACTTTGACGTACAAACATTTTACCTCCAGTGTGCTATATAAATGCCCTTCGTTTTCAAGTCTAGGCTCCTCCTCCTTTTCCTGCGAGTAACAGACTAGGCAAACAGTCCTTTCCTCCTTCACTGCCACTTCTCAGCCTTGTCTGCTTTTCTCTCTCTACTTACTTTGTTGCAAAGGATTTCAAGTTCATTCTTTTTGTGAGACTGAGCTCCAGGCTCCATGACACAGTGCAATAAAAGAAAGATAANAAAAAAAGAATAATAAAAGACTTTGGAGGCGTATGGGGATGGCAAAAAGGGCAGGAGACAAATACAGTGACGATGAGGAAGGTTTATGACATGGAAATTCTTATGTACTCAGACATATGCTACAACAGGCTATATGTCTGCCTTTCTCCTATCAGCCAGGAGACCTTCAAGCACTTCACTGCAACACAATTCAGGTACCTGTTGTCCCAAACTTCTTCATTGGCACTGTCTTTTCCAGGCCGGGTTAATAAGAAACAAACATCAGAGCTACTAACAAGCCAAAAGCTACAGACGTGTATAAAAATCAGAACCACAGCTACTAGTGTTTCCTGTAATAATGCTCTTAATCCTTTTTATCTGCACTCCTGCATACCTCACTTTCCTGAGTTGTCAATGCCTGTGACTGGACTCTTATTTCAGCTATAATCGTCTCAGAGTTGTAGCCTTTTTTCTTTGCTTTATCGTTAAATTACAATGGTCACATATGTGCTTGAACAGCTTAACAATGGAATCAACTTAGTATCAATATTATGCACCCAACTTGATTCACACTACGAAAATGCAGCCAACAGCACCAGAGAAGCAATACACAATAGAATTTTTTGTACCATGATTTCATCAATGTACACTGATATACGGAGTCTCAGGGACTGCTAACATGAAGGAAATCTATTTCTATCAAAGACCATTTTAAAAGCCTGGTCATTTATCATTCTCTCATACTTCTACAATAAACGACTTATGGGAAAATACTAACCAGAGCACAAAGTATTATTATCACTATTACTGCTGTTCTCTTTGCTTCTAAATTACCACCTGAAATAGATTTCCCTATGAGTCCCCAAACTAATGGCATTTCTTTATTTTTAACAGTAGCCACTTCATGATTTCTGCTGCATGAAGCAATAAAGCTGAGTTTTTTCATACCATGAGCAATGCAATGATTTTAACCATTATTGGGAATCAAGGGCAACTTGGAACAAAGTTCTTTATGGTTAGAAATTCAAAACTCAGCAGTGAGTTCAAAACTGAAGTAAAAATAGTTGATCCAGTTTGAATAATCCAAAAGGTACTGACCAGTAATTACATTTATAGTTTTATAAATAACATTTGGTACAGTTCAGAATTTGTGGGAAGCTGATGTATGACCCAGCATTAACACCAAGAGAAAACAAGGATTAGAGAAACCTGGACATATCAAGCTTTTGAAATAATATCGACAAACACTCCTTGTCCATCTGTATTTTCACAGTAGAAATGTACTTTTTTTCCTAAGGTAATAGAAACAAATACAAGTAATAACAAGGCATGGTTAATTGCTTACCCAAGAAAAACAAAGTAATTTAGCCAAGTACTTGCTATTTAAGTGAACTAAAAATATTGCTATCAGACTAAATTACAGATAGCATAAGTAGTGGGAACCACTCTATTGACTATTGCTTAGTAAGGAGTGATTTCTTTCAGTTGACAATCTCTTCTTACATAAACAACTGCTTTCAGGAGATTACCAAAAAAGCCTACTTGATGAAATGATTCTATTTTATCTAAACTTCTTTAATTAAATGAGTTCAATCTAATTCAGTTTTGAAGATCAGAAGTATCATTTTTTATCCTCTCCCACCTTCTCAAGCCGTTTGTATTTTTAATGGTGAAGATGCCTGTGGTGTCTAGTCTCTGCAATGAAAAACTTTCATTGAAAGCAATCATTGCCAGTCAAAGTACAGGATTAAGAGCCACTTGTTTTATGACTGAACCATGAGAAGGTCTTTAATCCTGTTATTACTAGTTAGCAGACATTGCTAATTCCATTTGACACATTTCAGATAAGTAAATATCTCAGAAGGAATACTCACTGTTGTGCCACTGATTGCTGGCTTCCTCAGCTTTATTCCCCATTCATTTCCTAAAGCAGCTTCATCTTCAATCTCAACCAGTTCTCTGCTACCCTCTGAACATTCCCACAATCCTCTTAGTCTACTCTGTCATCTGAAGTTTCCCTTCTCTCCTCATTACTCGTAGCATGTGTTCTTTCAGCTTTGAAAGCTACCCCAAAGAACAATCTTCTTCTTGAACACAGGGATTGGAACATTTTAAAGTTCTTGAAAAACTTCCAGACCACCCAGTGGCTCCCTCCCTAGCAAGCCTCGAGCTCATGGCTTACCTGAATCTAACATTAAAAATGATGAATTTATGTTCCTTTGCAAAACATTTATGAAATACAACCGTTCCTGTTCCTCCACATAACTTAGCAGCGTGTAAATGCGCATGGATGATTTAGGGTTGGCGCACTGGCCAGTATCGCTCTGCACTGCCTGCAGCATTTTGAAAGATCAATACCATCATGCTTGAGGCTGTAAAAACATCTTAGAAAGATTCACCATTATGGTTAGTCATTTTATCTCATCTATAATTTTGAATACTTGTTATATTTCACGAGGTGCCATCTTCCACATAAAGCCCACAAACTGCTGTTTGTACTGACAGGAATGGCATCGTGCACGTTTCCTACAATGATGCTGCCTAACCCCTGCAGTCAGGGCTGCATTCCCCTCCATTCCTGACCATGCCAAAGTGCTCATCCGTAATTAATTCCTTCACCTCTTGGAAATAAGGACTTGGAGTTAAAATGTTGATTTCTGCAGCAAAACAGGCAGCAGAGTTGTAATAGGAGTGACAACATTATCGTGAAGGCTACTAGTCGTGGCCCAAGAAGCTCTTTGCTTTGCTCTCTGTAAATCCAAGCTGTGGATTCAATTAAGCACAAGTACTTTGTGTAGCCATGAAAACCAATCTCCCATCTTACGTAACTGCCAGAGCAATGCAGCCAAGAAAGGCATTTCTAAAAGGCATACTCATTGTCAATTCTTCTTCCCAGTATAATATTTATATGGTACAAATGTACCTCATATGTAACTCTAAAACCATTGAAACTGTAATAGATCACCACTTAAAATTAATTTTGCTCACAAGATTGTGAATAGATCTTGCTCGCTTTTGTCTAGTGTTTGCACACCCAACACTGACCGGTGGCTAAGGGTCTTGGCTTCGTGTCCCTCTGAAATAGCCGTGACTAGAAGAAGCACGTGCACAACAACTATGGTTTTACCAGAGAGCAGTGAAGTGGGCTTTTTCTCCCCGGTTAGTCCTTGGCTCCTGTTTGCCTGCAGTGGCCACGACACCACTCCAAGCTCCTCCTGCTGCCTGAGGTGGTGTCAACTGTGAAGTGACTTCAGGAGGGAAACGGACATTGGTTTTATTTTATGTAGATTATCATGAGCACACCAACTAAGAGTAGAAACGGAAATATTCCTCAGCTGAAACATGCAAAAAATCCTAAATTAGGCCCCAGAAGCAGAGGAATTCCTTAAATATCATGGTCAGACTCTCCCCTCCCCGCAAATCACCTAAGTTCCTTTTCTTTGGTTCATACATTTTTAGCTTTCTTGCTCAATTTAAACACTGCCACCAATGCTTTCTGGTGAAAACAATATCTGTAGAAAACTCCTTACCGTTCTACTTTATGGTGCATTAAAATGTATTTTCAAGCTTTTATTTCAAAAACACAAAGACTAGATGGAAATTTTTATTTTTTAGGTGGCGGCTGCTGCTGCTGATTAGTTGCAGTACAGCAATACATAGAAGCTGAATTTATGAGCCAGAGTTTGGTTTTTAAAATTCAGTGAAAGAGAGCGCAAGTGGCTGGGAGAGAACTCAGACTACTACTTTTCCTATAACAGAGACTTAAAACTCTCAAATACTATGAGGCAGACAGCAAATCACGACACTGGGATAAGAAGTACTGATCAAAAGAAAAAATTATTCTTAGAGCAGACTCTTGCAAATACACGTGCCTAAAATCCTGACTCCAGTAAGTAAAATTAAACATGTGCCCAAAGGTTTCCAGGGTGGGGACTTTCAGATACTTCATCACTTTGTGTATTGTGTTTTGGGCAATGTCACATAAACCAAAAATCTCCCTAGCTGGTCTACCTCCAGTCAGGTACTTGGGAGGAAGTAAAAGGGCTTTTCTTAGTATACACTTGGGTCTAATTACTACATCAGGAGTACTAAAATGTTGACTGTAACTACTGAATCTTCCAAAACTGCTAAAAGGGGAGTTGCTAACTGCGTATCAGACAGGTATTCTCATGAATACATCAGTGGCTTTGTGCCGAAAATGCTTTCACAGCTTTCAGGCATGACGATAAGAAAATAAATTGAAAAAGGCACAAAGTGGAACAAGGCTATGCTATCTTATATGAAAATTATTATTTTTTAACCTCTTCTTTTCACCACCTATTTCCCAAGTGTTTTTAAAGCATTTAAAATTATTTTTAGCTAAGACTCTTAGCTAATATTGCTGTAAATGGGGATAAATATCAAAATCCATGGCCTTCAAAATTATTTGACTTTTTGTTTTCTTAGAGATTTTGCACAGCTAATCACATCAAGCCTTAAACCAAATGAAGAAAAACCCAAAGCATTTCTTTAATTATTTTATTAAGTATTTTCCATTAATGAAAAACATCTGCAAGAATGTTTTGGATTAGTGAGAGATTAAGTCTTGATAATGATCATATTTATTTCAACTGACTGTGAAGAATCTGAGGCTCTGCTTGCCCTAATGTTCTACCTACATCACTAATCCTTCCCCTTCTTCCACATCTGTCAGCCTCTAAACTATTTTTTCATAAATCTTCTTCTAAATTAATTACTTCCAAAACACTTATTTATTGTTTGCAACATGTTTCACAATTACATGATTTTATTTCAGGCTGAGGTCTTAAGCAGAGCACCCAGTCCGAGCAGTTAGTTCCAGATGGCAGACAGCTGTGAAAACATAGAGACATCTAATTCCACAGCTGAACAGCAAACCCCGTGCCAATAGCTGGAGAGGCCCCCTGTGTGTCTTTAATCATTTCAAACACTACAGGCAGAGAAAAGCTGCTAAATTACAGAAAAATACTCTACTTTTTCCCTTTAGGTGCTCCACTGAAGCCTTCTGCATGGGCATATCCACACTCAATCACTCCTCTGATTGCAGGGTAGCATATCGGCAACAGTTCAAGCTTTTTACGCACCAGTTGGGCAGCAGCAGCAGTTTGCCTGGAGCTGCGTGGAGGTCACCATGCGATTGCTTACCCTGCACAGAAACAGTGAGCGTGTGCGAAGCAGGGCTTTGAGCTCTCTACCAAAGCAGAGGCTGCCAGCACACGGTTAGCCTGGACAGTTGAGACAGACTCACTAACAGATATTTGCATGTGTCCTAGAAATTCATCCAGACGCCAAAGTTCAGATTTGTACTTATATCCAAAAGCCCAGTTTTCTTCAGGTGGAAGAGAAACAGAGCTGCAGCCCTTGCTGACAAAACCTATCTTCTTCCCTGGAACCAGTCATCAGTCACACTTGCAGAGAAAAGCTACCAAACTGAGAGACAAACTTCTCTCAAACCTGACATTAAGGAGGTAGACTTAACAAATGAGCATTAGTCTGTTCTCTAACTTACGCATGGATAAACATATTTTTACATGAGTATGATAAGGTAGCTTACCATGCAACAAGTTCTTAAAAGAGATTATACAAACACTAACCATATAGGTATAATGTATTGCCACTGCGCTTCCCCAATGTGAGAGGGAACCGTCTTGGGTCTAGAAGCAATATTACTCACTCATGTCATGCTTCGCCCAAGCTGAAGGTATGTCTCCCCACTCTGTACCACAACCAGGTACTTGTTGGTCTGTGTCACACTTCTTAGTGTAGTGTGGCCGCAGTTTAAAAGCCATGAGAACGTACAGCTGTCCTATAAGACAGAAGTTTGCAGATCCCCAGTCTAATATTTCCACATTACCTGATGTGAAATGACAGCAGAAGTCACTAATAACTAACAAATAAAGCAGAAGAAAATTAGTTAGCACAGCCTTTAAAATTGTCTTGATACCTATCATAGGGAAAACTTGGACACCTATCCCATAATGGTTAATATATCAGGGACTTATTTTCCTAACTTAACGAGTGAATCTTTCTAATTAATCCTCCAGAGTTTGAGCACAGCAGATTTGTTTGACTTCCTGATTGATATCATCAGCACAAATACATTTTGCTATCAATAATGATAGAAATATGTAATGCAAACTGCAAATGTCAGTGGGCTTTGCAGCCACGACTTACCCTTACGTAAGTTTTAACAGCTCCTGAAATTAACTTTTCAAGATAAAAAGAAAATACCCAGAACCCAGCATCTTGTCTTGAAGGGAAGAAATGGTGGTGTGTGACTAATGGCATGGTTTGTCATTACATGGATTCATCAGGACAAACACCTAGTTCAAGGAAGGTGCCAACCAATCTCTAAAGCTACTGAGCAGATACAGCTGGAAAGGAAACAAAGAAGGCATCTGTATCAATACACCTTTGGTTAAAAAAAATATCCATACAACAAGCATTGGTCTCTTCCTGTACAGGTGAGTGTCCTATCTGTGAATCGAGGAAATCATCAGATTCTTCCACAGACTCTCTGACCAACAAATATATAAATAACTATTTCAGCTTGGAACAACTTCAGCGCTCCCACTTAATACCCCACAGAACATGACAGTCTTCCTTACCTTTCACATAGGGAACATGAGCTACAACAAGACTAAGGAATTTCTGATTATGCCCAGAAGGAGACCTTCAGGTATTCAGGAAATGCTGCTGCCTGCAGAACTCTGGCAGTTGCTAATGACAGCGCTAAAGATGTTGACCTAAAGCATCTTCATGCAGCCCATCTGTGGCTACATTCCTGTGTGAGCTTGGCAAGGACACACAGTTCACTACTCTTTGAACTAGCACAGGTGTCTTCAGAGTCCAACGTTCTACATAACAGACCACTCAACTGCACTTTTTGCTATAGGCAGAGGGGTAAGTATTTTTACTGATGCAGAAACAAGTGTGGTCCCGTGCACCCACGTAGACAGTCTGGCTAACCAGCTGACTCCACCATCATCATGGCTGATAGCTACCTCTCAGCATAGGATCTATCAGACTTCTTCATTTCCTAAGCATACGGTAAAATTCCACCCCTTCTTCTTGTGAGACTGCCAGCTAATTAGTTGGATAATTAATTCTTCAAAAGCTTCAAGATGTTTTTCCATCTGGGCTCGCCTCTTACCATTTGTTCCGTCTCCTCTCTTACCATACATTAACCAGGGCCAAATCCAACTGCCCTTAGTTGGATCAGTCACTGAAATTTCCAGATGAAATGTTTTCTTGCTAACAACTGTTAATACAAATAACATCAGCTATTCACTAGACAGAAAAAAGTCAAATAAAAAATACTTTCTTAGTCTTTCAGCAAATTTTGTACATTGCTCTTCAGAGATCAAACCATGACTTCTCCGATTCCAGGTACAATACTAAGTTGGCACAGCATTGACTATTTTTCAGCTTAACCTCATATTGGGAAGGGAAAGAAGATCCCACGACACATGCAGCAGCTGTATTTCTCCTAGTCCTGAGCTCATGTTGGAGCATGCGGTGGAACAAAACACACAGCAATGGGGGAATGAGAATAACTTGTTATGCTATCTAGACCACAGCTAAAGGAGTGCAACACATAAGCACAGTTTAGATAGCTTTCATATACCCGGTTTAACCACCAGTTAACTAGCAGTTAAAACCCAGAGTCAAAGATACTGGCACAGAGAGCCCTCACACATAAATGTTATGAGGAAAAATAGCTTGAAGCTAAATAGAGCGATCAAAACTTGCTTGGCGGTGTTTATACTGCATGGCCGTATATATGTACACATACATATTATATGTATCCAAAGAGTCAATGTTCTTTGTTTCCTGAACAACATGGTGTTCCATACGCAAAGTTCAGTGGAAACAAGTGATCTTAAATAAACAAGTAAGTGGCATCTTAGATAAAATCATTCATTTTAAAATTATTTTTAATGATTTTTAGAAAAAAAAGGTGATTTCAATTCCTACTTCTGTTTTGGCCATCATTATGGAAAATGCAGATATCTATGCACTTCCTTTGATTTGTAAATAATATTTGGACTAACTTTGGATTACAGGAATAAATTAAAATCAAACCCCAGCAATCACATGGAAACCATTTGGTTGCGGTTCTTCAATACTTGCTGTCAAGATAACAAATTTGATTTTCATTTAAGTACTTAACACATTTGTTACCACTTTATGGTTCACAGATCTGAAAAAATATACAAATAGCTCCACTTAAGAAACTTACAATTAGTTTACACCAATTTAAAAAATACTGCAAATCAGCCACAGTATCTGTCTATGAATTACCATGGCAAATAAAGACCTGGCTTGGCATCGTCTCTACCACTGTTCAACATCCTCCAAAGCCCTGAGAGACACAACTTTTTCTAATAGAGCAACTGATTACGTTATTCATAGTCACAGTGTAATGTCTGTTCTCTTCTTCAAGTCCAAAGTGAACAAATGTTTTCTTGTCATCTATGTCACTTACTATACCCCTGCGACTTACAGACTTAAATTGGGATTGCCAGACCATTATTATACCCACTGCTACAGAAGATGAGTACCCCTTTCTGCCCTTTTCCCTTTCCAAAATCTCATTTTGTTGAAGCAGCTTCCCACTGAAGAACAAGGTGTACTCAAGATTACGTGTTTTGTGTGTCAATGCAACACCAGTATAACTGCTATTTTCTTTTTTCCTCTCACAGGAAAAAAATGCTCTTTTTGGGAAGTAAACACTCTAACTTTACCCAGAAGAACGGGACATGCAGCATTATATAGGAACAGCTGTTTATTATACCCAGTTAGAAGCTCCATGATGGCAATCCAAACCTCCTGGTCCATATCAAAGCTCCTCTATGTCAAGAGCCACAGGGCACATGCTGCAGTGAGCCACAGAAATCCTTCAGGTCTCTACTGGGTTGCAGGAAAGAGGTGGCTTTTCCTGTGTTCTGTGATGAACTGGTGTTGTTATGCCATTTGGTTTGTTTCCACCTACAGCTTGAGACTCAACACCCATCTTCAACGTAACTCTCCTGAATGAAGTGCTGGCACAGGGGTCACTCATACTGCTCATGGGCTGCATGCATGGTAAGGATGATGGGTACACCACCAATCTTCCTGTGACAATGCTCTACACATGGGTGTTTCCAAGTTAGGTGTTGATTTACTGTTCCGTACATGTGAAAGTGAGATCTGTTGTATACAAAATCACATGGACAAACCAGATTTCTAGGGGGTACTTTGCACATGTTGGAAAAGTAGCAAGATAAAGAGTCAGTATCTGCCATTCTTGCCCAGGTAATAAGCTGTGGAAAAAGCTCCATGGTAATGAACTGGGACACTCACAGATTGAGAAGCAAGTAAAATGCAAGGTGGCAAACTACTACCCAAACCAGATATAATGCATTTCGCTGGTGTGACTGATTATTCTGCTGATGTCTTTCTTACAGGTTCTGCAGTGATCTCCAGGACCAAAAAGAATTACTATAGTTTTGATAATATAAAACACAGGAAAGTGGCTTATAAAGCTTTTATAAGCGTGAATTGTGGATGGTTAGAGTATTTGTTAGTGACTTTCTCTGTTACAAATACGCAGACTTTTTCCAAAATCCTTTTTTTTTCTTCATATCTTACAAATTTTCTATCCAGATCACGTACGTTACAGGATGACAATTTCAAGGGAAGTTTTATGGAATTGTATTGCAAAGTATCTTTATGTTATATCCCTTTCCCCTACATTATATCTGTGGTCTCTTTAGATTGTGAGCTCCCATGGACAGGGATTGCAGGCTAAAATATCCAATACAGTTTGCAAGACAGCTGCTTTGCAAATCTCCAGTAGTGCAGAATGGCTCTGATCTCCTCTCTGCAGATTTTTTTCTTTTGCAGGTCAATCTATACTGGTATAGAATTTTCAGAGGTGTTCAGTTCTGACTCACTCCAGCTCTTACCCCATAGTTCCATGTGCACCACAGACCAATAAATTATGCAGATACTGGGCACAGCAGGTACCATCAGCTACCTAAGCAAAGCATAGCAGTAGACAAAAATCTACCCTTATATGATCTATGTTTCAAAATCATCAGACACATTGCAAATGAGGCAGAAAACAAATAATAGAAAATAACAAAATTATTATAATTGTAAGCAATAATAACTATATTCACGCTTACAGGTATCAATTTTCTAAAGATTGTGATTGACCTACACAGGAATTTTCTCAGGAGAAGCTTTCAAACCTTTTGTTTATGTTGTAATTAAGGCAGAAAGGAAGTAGCTGTTGATCAATATGAAACATGGAGACCTCAAAACATATACATCCCCATGTCATATACTGCCTTTTTTATTTTTTGTCAGTTACAGTGTGTTAATTTTATTTTTGCAGTCATCAAGCTGCCAGACATAGCATGAACAACAGAACAGAACACTGAAGCACCACTTTTCTGCTGTCTAGATTAATACCACTGCATCACAGTAATGTGTTAGCACAATCGTTTCTGAACAACTGCAAACAATCTACAAGGCTATTATATTTAATTGCTAGTTAGATAGTTTATAAATCTACTGTAAACAGTAGCAAGGATGCACTCATAATGCAGCTACAAGATTAGTTACTAATGTCATGCAATAAAGCAGGGCATGAACTCACAGAGTATCAGCAATGCCACGATAACTCTGATGTTTACGTCCTTGATTTCCAATAAAAGTCAGGAAGCATTGCCCTCTCTTGTTTAGACACACATTAATTATGTTGCCTTTCCAATGATATTGGATCATGATGTTCACTAAATTCACACCCTGCCTAATCCCATGATAACTTACTCATGAGTGCAAACATTGTGCGATATGTTATTGTCCTGGTTTTGGCTGGGATAGAGTTAATTTTCTTCCTAGTAGCTGGAATAGTGCTGTGTTTTGGATTTACAGAGCGTACCATTGTCATACGCCAACTCATGGGAAATACTGACCTGGAAAGATGGAGAGGAACCAACGGTGGATGAATCGGCTAGCAGACTCCAGCAATACAAAAAAAACCTCTCTTCCTCCCTCATCTCGGCTGTGGAGAAACTGTCCCGGAAGGTCTAGCAACTCAAAGAGGATACGTCCTACTCCCTGCCCGTATCGACAAGTATCTCAGCTATTAGGAGTAAGCGTTCCTCTACAGCAGAGAGAGGATATAGTGGGTACACACCACGGGCCACCATGTGGTTTTACCTGCGTAACCATGGAGAGGACATGAGGAAGTGGGATGGAAAATCTACCTCGACCCTAGAGGCACAGGTACGTGAGTTGCAAGGAAAAACAATCACAAAAGGGGATTCTTCCAGGTAAATTGCTGCTCCAGTTTCCAGTGAGCTGTTCCCCAGACAGAGTAGAAAGGCTGATCTTACTTCTGATCTTATTGACTCGTATTTACAAAAAGCAAGTAACGAATGTTATAACCAGGACTAGAGGGGCCCTGCCTCCAGCCAGGTGGAGGAAAGGGACAACCGGGTTTACTGGACTGTGTGGATTCGATGGCCTGGCACATCAGACCCACAGGAGCATAAGGCTCTAGTGGACACCGGTGCACAGTGTACCCTAATGCCATCAAGCTATAAAGGGGCAGAACCCATCTGTATTTCTGGAGCAACAGGGGGATCCCAACAGCTAACTGTACGGGAAGCCGAAGTGAGCCCAACTGGGAATGAGTGGCAGAAGCACCCCATTGTGACTGGCCCAGAGGCTCCGTGCATCCTTGGCACAGACTACCTCAGGAAAATGTATTTCAAGGACCCAAAAGGGTACCGGTGGGCTTTTCGTATAGCTGCCTTGGAGATGGAGGAAATTAAACAGCTGTCCACCTTGCCCGGTCTCTCAGAGGACCCTTCTGTTGTGGGGTTGCTGAGGGTCGAAGAACA
>WAAD01037779.1:34205-57851 GCA_013389945.1 Fregata magnificens
TGAAGTGGGTCAGGTAGATCTGGACTGGCAACATAAGGGTGAATTATTCATAGCCCGATGGGCCCATGACACCTCAGGCCATCAAGGAAGAGATGCAAGACATAGATGGGCTCGTGACCAAGGGGTGGACTTGACCATGGACACTATTGCACAGGTTATCCATGAATGTGAAACATGCGCTGCAATCAAGAAAGCCAAGCGATTAAAGCCTCTCTNGCAATCAAGAAAGCCAAGCGGTTAAAGCCTCTCTGGTAAGGAGGACGATGGCTGAAATATAAATATGAGGAGGCCTGGCAGATTGATTACATCACACTCCCAAAAATCCGCCAAGGCAAGCGCCATGTACTCACTATGGTGGAAGCAACCACCGGATGGCTGGAAACATATCCTGTGCCCCATGTGCCACTGCCCAAAACACTATCCTGGGCCTTGAAAAGCAAGTCTTACGGCGACATGGCACCCTAGAAAGAACTGAGTCAGACAACGGGACTCATTTTCAAAACAACCTCATGGACACCTGGGCCACAGAGCATGGCATTGAGTGCGTATATCACATCCCCTATCATGCATCAGCCTCTGGAAAAATCAAACGATACAATGGACTGTTAAAGACTACACTGGGAGCAATGGGTGACAGGACGTTCAAACATTGGGATACACATTTAGCAAAGGCCACCTGGTTAGTCAACACTAGGGGATCTGCCAATCAGGCCGGCCCTGCCCAGTCAAAACTTTTATGTATTGTAGAAGGGGATAAAATCCCTCTAGCGCACATAAAAAATATGCTGGAAAAGACAGTCTGGGTCACTCCTGCCTTGGGCAAAGGCAAACCCATTCGTGTGATTGCTTTTGCTCAAGGACCTGGGTACACTTGATGGGTGATGTGGGAGGATGGGGAAGTCCGATGTGTGCCTCAAGGAGATTTGATTTTGGGTGAAAATAGCCAATAAATTAAATTGTATGATGTTAATTGCTATATGACATTGTATATCATCACTTCTATGGTGGCTATAGGCCATATCAATGGTATTGCAGTAAGAATCACCCAAGTTAATGAAGAATGGACTTTGATGAAAAGTGAGTAAATTGCAGTGATAATGGAACCAGATCTGGCTTCAACATGCAACAATCCAACACCACACACCATCTCTCCTGCCCTGAAGGACTGTTATGACAGATGGAGCCCAAAGTCATGGACTAAATAAACACAATGAACATCATATAGGGATAGCCCATAGACTAATGGAATGATATCTGTGTGTATATGTATCGAAAGACAGGAAAAGTGGTGGTGATTAATTGGAATGTATTGAAAAGCGTGGGACCTGGGCATGACGTAGATGGTATAGAATAAGGGGTGGATACTCTCCTGGTTTCAGGTGGGATAGTTAATTTTCTTCCTAGTAGCTGGCATAGTGCTGTGTTTTGCATTTAGGATGAGAATAATGTTGATAACACATTGATGTTTTAGTTGTTGCTGAGCAGTGCTTACGCTAAGTCAAGGACTTTTCAGCGTCTCATACTGCCCTGCCAGCAAGGAGGCTGGAGGTGCAGAAGAAGCTGGGAGGGGACACAGCCAGGACAGCTGATCCAAACTGGCCAAAGGCATATTCCATACCATATGACATCATGCTCAGTATATAAAGTAGGGAAAAGCTGGCCAGGAGGCTGCTGCTCAGGGACTGGCTGGGCACCGGTCGGCGGGTCACGAGCAACTGCATCGTGCATCACTTGCTTTGTATATTCTTTTATCATCATCATCATAATCATTATTATTATTATTATTACTATTTGCTTTTATGTCAATTATTAAACTGTTCTTATCTCAACCCACAAGTTTTTTTTCACTTTTACTTTTTCCTATTCTCTCTCCCATCCCACTGCAGGGGGGAGTGAGTGTGAGAGGCTGTACGGTGCTCAGTTGCCAGCTGGGGTTAAACCACGACAGTTATATAAACAAAATCACATACAATATCTGAACAACGACCTATGCAAAAAGCTATTTTATAAATCTTTGTGATTGCACAGAAGATTACAGCAAGACTGCCTTGCCCCCGAGCTGATAGTCTGGATCTACTGCTTCCTCCCCATGGAGCTGCCTGAAGAACTACACTGGCTGCTGCACTGTGCAAAAGGTCTTTGAGGGATTGGACTGCTCAGCCCTTTGGTCTTCGTCTGTGTAAGTGATGTGTATAACAGACTTATCTATAAACAGTGTATGCTCAGGAACTCACACTCCTTGTCCCTTGCATTTACTGATAGCTTCTGACTAATGAACCAGCATGGAAGAGCGTGGACAGAAATGTCACTTACATGCCTGGGTTGCTCCTACAGACTTCTAATAAAATCATAATCTGCCCTTACCATAAAATCTTTTTAAATGATCTCTGGTATTTCGAAGGCTCATCTCACACTGATATCAAGCCTTCAATTATGCCCAGACTGATCAATCCGTAACAGAACCTAAAATGAAAAATTTTCAACCTAGTTACTCCAGAGGAAAAAAGGCAATGTTGGGAGACGGGATAATATCTAAGATAACTGCCTGAACTTGGTGCCAGAGGAGGAATTTTCTCTGTTTTCTTTGACAAAATGTAAGAAAGTAACATCCTAACAGCAAGGACCAAAGTAAAAAAAGACAGAATTGAAAATGCTGCGCTATAAAGTCGTATTTAAGTTTTCTACTATTCCTACGGTGGTAGACGACCCCAGAGAACTTTGGCAGTGCTAGGTTAACGGTTGGACTTGATCTTAAAGGTGTTTTCCAACCTAAACGATTCTATGATTCTATAATTGCCAAGCCAGCCTATCTTGTCATATGGTACGTGTGCCTTGGTCTCCCCACTGTGCACACTGTTCAAGTTGCCAGTTGTCTTTATGATGGGCCAACTTTTTAGTGATGACATCTACCTGTACAGACTCTACAGCCATTTGCCATTTCACATAGGCAGGGCATTCAATGCAAGAAAGCCAGTTTGTCTTAACATATCTCATTAGGAATGAGACGAATAGGAATGAGAAAATTCTGACTAACTTTTATAATAGCAATTTCTGTTTGGGACAGTTCAGAGTCTGTGAAGCAACACTTGAAAACAACTGTTGGCCTTTTTTCCACATGAAACTTCTCTCTTCTATTTCTGTAAATGCACTGGCACCTGCCATAAATGGTGAAGTAAAAGTGTGCAGTGTCCTGCAATACTGTTTATATGACCAATACCATTACGTATTACCAGTCACTACTGATCAAGCCCTGCTCGTATGTATAATATGTTTACATGAGCACATGAATACTATTAGTCTATTACTTCTTCACCACACCCTAGCCCCCAACTAAATCTTGATCTGCACAGGCTTCTGTTTTCCTCATTAATGCTGTTTCCACCAGCTTAAAACAGACCTTTCTAATACCAGTTTGTTTCCACAAAAGTAAGAGTTTTAAGTGTTGGCTGATCGTCGGGTCCTTCAGCCTTCTTTCCTCCCTGCCAATCAATGCTTCGTTTTCTCTTACAAATCAACAGTATACCTGACTTTTTAATCCTTATTCTCCAGCGCTGTCTTGGCCTTGAGGCTGTCAGTGAATATACACTCCGCACAATTACACATCCGCAAGCAGTCCTCTGCATTTCACTGTCTGGCTCAGGCTGAGTCAGCATAAAAGCCTAAGTCACTTTAACACAGTGCGGCAGGAGTTTAATCTGCTCTGATCCTTCAGCGCAAACACAGCGAGGAAGTCATAACCCCATTGCAGGGAAAAAAAAAACCATGGAAGGACATTTATGGGTTGGTGATGATGGAATTTAACGTCTCTTTTTCAAGAAGGACTTGGCTAAAACAGAGAGAAAGAGCCTACAAGAGCGTTGAACATGCCGAAAGCTGTGTGGTCATAATCTGTTCTTTTTTCCTCCCCATCACAGCTGTCATGCTTATGGAGATTCAACAGGGAGTCATAACATCATCATCCAGGAAGTATATACAGCTTTTACTATTTTTTTTTTAAATAATAACAAGCACCATCTACTCCATCTTTACCCATATGCTATGGGTAAAATCCTGGTTGACTGATGTAAAGAGCCATTGATCTAAACTGGGCCAGGATGTCCTGTCTTGACCACTGGAACAACTGAACTAACTCTCAAGGACACATATCATAGGGGAAAAAGGAAGTTCAGCCCTGCTGAAGAGGGGAGTCACTGTCAATTCCACTGACAGAAACCTGTCTATATTTTTGCTCGACACTACATGCCAAATGAGAAAATAAATGTTATCATACAGCAAACAGAACCTATCAATAGAAGAGCCAGAGGACCCTTGCCACACAGCAAGAGTTCAGGGGGGTTTGCTGCTAAGTTGGTTTTATCCCTTTAGCTTATTCCTAGCTGAACTCTGTAGGCACTGGTACCATCACATAGACTTAGAAGTTTTTTGCAAGTCGTCTGCAAAAATTTTACGAAAGGTAAACAAAATTTGTGTTTACCATTGGCTAAAACAACCTCTGGCTTAGAACCTGAACCACAAAGGCATTAGAAATGTCAGTTCTTCACACTCTTCTGTTTTGACATTTTGGTGTCTCATCATAGTGAATTTTCCTCCTCTTTTTCCCTAGGTGGTAAGGAGGTAATAGAGAATAGAACGTATCTGTTTTTCTTATCTCCCAGATAAAACTGACATTTATATTACATTACTTTACCAAAAGATTAATACAAGCAAATTTTCCACCCCACCCTGTGGTATATTATGTCTTTTTATTATATCAAATATGAAGTGACTAAGTGATTATATGACTCATGGACATACGTAAGCCTGCAACGTTTTGGGGCAGGATTTTGGAATTATGTGAAAATACAGTCCATAACAGAACTTGTTACCTAACGTTTCCCAACTCTGATTTAGCAAAAGGTTCAATCAGATTTTGACCTCTCTTCTCATTGACTGTGTATTTAGTTTTTATTGGTGGATATTTCTAAAGAATTTTAGACTTCTGAAGTATAATTTTCTGGTTTCTGCATTACATAAAGCTACGCAATTTTCACACAAGAAGCACAGCAGTCCTGTTTTATGAGCCACTGGACTTGCAGTTAATATTAGCTAACAGACGGAAGTGTGAATATTCAGATACGCTTTGTTACACATACACATGTTGAACAACATGACAGTCTAGATGAGAGGGGCGTATTTCTATTTTCATCGCTCCCTGCAGGCTGCTGCAAAGAAAAGTCCTGATGATTGCTCCTATCAGACACATGTGTCTCTGCGTGTTTGCATGTGTCTTTGTGGGACTGTGTGTAAATATATATACACACACACACACACACACACACAAATACTCATGTGAAAAAATAATTCGCTTTCTAGCACAATGATATGTCAAATTTCCAATATATTTGCTTACAAAAGAATTATTGATAGAGACTGGACAGAAAAGTCCACTAGTTGTGTGCACGGCTTACATACTGATTCAAACATTAGCTGCATGCCAAAGCAGTGATAATAGAATAAGAATCAGGGAAAGGGGAGAGGAAACATCTTTTATCTCCCCTCTCAATTTATTCACTCTAAAGCTGCTGGGCCTTTTATTGTTCCACATGAAAAACAGTAGTAGAGGAATAATGCTCCTATAAAACATACGATTTTCTCATTTCTTCACATCTTTCAGATACAGCCAAGTAGCTATTCTCACAAAGGGCTAGCAGTATCTAATCCTTAATAGTTAATATTTTTAAGTTACGTTTGATACCAGGACATGTTCATTGCATTTCACTAAGGAAAATGATGAAGCAACTTCTTCTATGCTCAACTTAGCCTTGCTTCCATTTATAAATGTTCCTGCTCTCCAGAGCTCACAAAACTTTTACTGAATATATGCAACCATGATAAGTAAAAATGTATTTTTCCTTGTTTTCCAAAACTGCCTGTGTTTTCTGACTGCATTCTCCATTCCCCTTTTCTGAGATGGAGAAAACTGCTTTCATATTGAGTATCACTTTTCAAACTAGAGAACATGCATTTAATGCTTATCTTCTCCTCTGACTTCATCTTTAAGTGAAGTGGGCACCTAGAACTTAATAATTGAAAACGGAAATTAGTTCAGTAGAATACCTTCAGAGAAACTAATAATTTATTCTTTTCTTTCAAGAATAGTTTGAATTGAATTATTTATATGGAAAGGCAAAAAACATTTACATTTTACGATGTGAGTTTGAGAAATCCAAAAGGAAATCCAATGTGTAGCAGCAGCTTAGGACAAATACATTTTTGTCTAAGACTTTTAGGTAACTAATTCTTATGTGAAGAAAAATATTATATTGCCCATGCTCACCATGACCCTGATGAAAAGCAGTTCTTGTATCAAAAATAAAACAGCAGAAAGCTTTTGCAAGTATGCTACTAAGTGGCTTTCATATCATTTCATTACAGGATCTGACCATTTAGTACATTTCATCCAACACCAAAAAAAAAAAAACCAGAATGCCCAGTCTTGCAAAATGATACACAATCTAACTTTAGCTGCTGGTCAAAAGTTGCTATTAAAACAGTCTTTTTGTGTGCCTTTTTTCTGTAAATATTTTCACTTTTTGGTTCAAATCCTCAGCCTCTGACACAGTGAGTTTCCCAGCTGGAATCTAGAAATGTAATAAAAATATTTGGAAGAGAAAATAAAAAAGCTTTAGTAGCCTCCTTAATTTCTCATTGCCTTCAGAAAGACATGACTTCAGCATCTGATAGAATTATGATCAAATCCTTTAAAGACTCAACTAGGTGGACAACGCTCCACCATACAGGTTCCCTTTCTTCACAGAAACATCCTCAGCAAGACAAAGGATCTCCAAATATGCTTTGAA
Source organism: Fregata magnificens (assembly GCA_013389945.1). Lineage (NCBI taxonomy): Eukaryota > Metazoa > Chordata > Aves > Suliformes > Fregatidae > Fregata > Fregata magnificens. The sequence goes on from WAAD01037779.1 coordinate 41,045, forward strand.
GTACAGAAGTTCTGTAAGGAACCCCTCACACATTTTAAATAAGAAATCATACCTGAGGTTAATGTCACATTAAAATATTCTTGTTTATTTCTGGTTTTCAGAATAAATTCAAGCAGACATTTTCCTCTCAGTTTTACTGCCATTTGCCTCATTAGCATCATGATTAAAAGGAAAGATGAAATAAAGCCTTGACATTTCCATATGTGATTTTAAGTTACTCATGCAAAATACAGCAAGTCAAAAGAGCAAAAGACTTTGAAAATAAAACCAGCAGATTAATACTTTTTTTTAGGACTTACTTCATTAGCATTAATTAAGCTTCTACTTGGCTCATGAACCCTTAGAGATATTTTTTTCTTCATTTGCAAATGGAAGTGTTTTTGCCAGGAGGGGGTGCCAAGTACCCACAGCATTAATTATGCAAAAATAAAACACATGGCAAATATTTTACAGAAAGATAAGTTATCAATTTTTATAGTAGTTGTACTTTGAACCTTAATAGAGCAAATGGTAAATGAAGCTTTCAGCAGCTAATGGCTGTTAAAGCATCTGTTGAGCAAGGTATGTGTCTAGCATAGCCCTGCTAATTTCTCATTTACTAAAATTAGTCTAGTGCTTACCCGGGTACTTGGCAAATAACATAACATTAAAGAACTTTTCTGCTGCAGTACTTCCGTTATCTAAAACAGTATTTGAAAGCCATAGAAAAAAGCTAAAATTTTGAATAGAAGGCAATTGTAGGGAAATGTCATGTTAATACAGCAATTTGCATTTTTGTGGGGGAATAGGTGTTGATGGGGGGGGGGAAGGCAAAATTAACCCCCAAACAAGACAACCAGGAGAAAGGTGACTGATCACAAAGCAGAGGGCTAGAGAGTTCTTGAACTGGTACATTTATTAATAACAATTAAAGCAGATTTTGCTTTGTTTTGTTTCTGCGTTTCTGTTTGTATGCTTGTTTCTAGGTAGTTTTAATATAAGGTGAGGTCCTTTTTCACTGGGGTTTTTTTTTTCATTCTTTTTGTAAAAGCTTCAGCTTCTAAGCCCTATTATCTGTGAGTACCCTGTTCCATTTTTTTGAACAAGAGGGCAATTTTCTTGTTTTCTAATATTAAAAATATTTTCTAAAAATTGATGAGAGCATCCTGAATCCACAATTCAGATAGTCAACAAATTGTTCTTTGTGTATGCAGGATAATAGGTAACGCTATGCAATGATGACCTAAATTACGCTAAAGCATAGTAAAAGCTCATCTTCAGTCCTACCATTTGATAATGCTATGTTTTGTTGATGGCATCAAATTTTGACAAAGAAAGCCATCAAGCTTCTGCAACATGATCTTTTTAGTATTCTGGATAGCTTTACTATTTCCTTGATTTCTGCTTAGTTAAAATATGCATTTACTTATGCATAGACATTCATACATGTCAATCGATTGTTATTTATGCTGATCCATCCAAATATATAACTCAAGCTCCCTTCAAAAACACTTAATATATCAAAAGAAAAACAAGCTCAATACAATAAATAACACAAAAAACCTATTATAAATACAAAGGCAAAGTGACTTACATGGATATATGTTCATAGAATAAAGTGAAAATAAAGTATTTCATACAAATAAACAACATGTTACCACCCAGGCAGAAGTAAAACTTTTAAGAAAAAGCTATGTCAAACCGAACAACTTCTAAACACACTTCTCAAAAGTAATCCATCTTATGACTAATCAGAACAACTATCCGTATTGCAAGACGCACTGTAGAGAAACACTACATCTTTCATAGAAAACTCTGCATACACCGGAGACCAGAAGTCAGTTTTTATATTCAGGCTTCTACTGCGATTCACCTCCATAGATAGCTCCAGACAGAAAAGGCTGTCTCCCGTGTCACATAAAAGCGAGGCCCAGCACAGAAGCATGAAAACCTTTGCTACAAACTATTGGAGAAGATAAGACCAAAGAAGAGAGAACATTGGATAAAAATTGGGTATTTCAAAACCAGAGACCCTTTAAAACCCCCCAAAGCATTCTCCTCCTCAGTAAAGTCTTCCCACCAGGTATGGGATATCTCTTTCCCAGACATATGCAATGAGGTCTCTAATCAAGTAACCTGGAGGCAAAAAAATGTTGATGACACTAGTTAGGTATCTAGTTGTGCTGGTTTGTTTTCCCTGGAAATACTTAATGCCGCGGTAATGGAGGTAAAGAGATAATCAACTGATATCTTTCAAAATTTTAATCAAATATGAGGAAATATGAGAAATATTTAGCAAATACATAAACAGCTCCCTAACATACTAAGACACACTGAAATGGTATTTTAGATCTAGCACAGCTCTAACACAGTTAAAAGATAGCAATTTAACGAGTGTGACCTTGAAAACAGTTCTCAAAAATAACAGCTATGTGACCTTAAAATACATTAATTCATTAGATGAAAGTTTGCTCTCCCCAAGGGCAAACATTTTCAATTTCACCACCAAAATGTCATGACACAAACAGCAGATGCTTCTCTGAGCTTTTCTCTTAATCTTTACAAAATCCTCCACTCTAGGTAAATAGCAAGAAACTGAAATAACTCGCAACCACCGTGGTAGCTTCAAAACAATGGTTATTATGGCGCAGTCATCTGGTCTCTGATATAAACCTAACTCTGTCGTTCTCCACTAGCCACATGTGGCCTGCCATCCCATTAGACAGCCCTAGAAATTATTCATAACTGTAGACAACTTAGACTGACGTAAGGTTTTCACAAGGATGTAAAGTATTACTGTGTACTTGATTTCACTGCAGCCATATTCCTTCCTCTGTGCAATAAGCACTTTCTGGCTTCATACAAATTTTCCTGCTCAAACATTTCATTTCTAGTTTTGTTTTCTTCATCATCTTATATTACCTATTTGAAACTCTTGACTATTGCCCCTCATTTGAAGAACTCAAATTAAAATTTCTGTGTAGGCTATATTGTTACTTAGGTCATCTGCAGAACTAAGGATTGGAAACATCTTATTTTACAGTATAGCCAATTTATTGAAAATAGTTGATCCAAGTCCATGTGTTATCCCACATAATTTGGATTTAACCTGGGGCCTTCCAAATAGTTAAAGCCTAAAGTTAGGATCTTTGGCCCAGTCAGGCATACCTGTGCCTTTTGTTTCACATCTCATGCTAATTTTGCTGACCGGTCATGACTATAGTATTGCTATTCTCTTCTGCACTGCACCTGGAAGGGTGTTATTCCACTTCATTTCAGAGATCTACATATACTTTGTTTATGTAACGGCCACAGGGTACATGTCATGGGTCTCTAGTCTCTCTAGACAAGATTTGTATATATACAGTTCATTTGTTCTCTGCTTGTTCTTCAGTTGTAATGAATGGCTCTTGGAGATTACTTGTGTTAATATGCTATCATTGTTTTGTTTAGAGTATGTATTCCACTGCTTGTTTTATTTATTCAGAATTATTACTGTTTCCCTTACTATACGGAAAGACAAGTAAGTATTGTTTCAGAAGGGACTTTGGTAAAGCAATCGTAGTGTGTTTGGCAACATGGATCTGTGAGACTGTTCTGTTTGAACCCAGATATGTGCCATCGATAGCTACTGCTGACGGATTACCACGCTTTAGACCTTTCCCTTTATAACTTCCTATTTACCCAGTTTCACTGCTGGTTGCTTCCTGGACTATCTTTATTGAAAACTCACTGATAAAGTGTTTGTTCTAATGACAAATTTTATAACTGAGAACCATTATGGCCATGCATCCTCAGTCACACATCTTTTCTCTGCTTAACCTATTCTACTGGAATGATCTCTGCTGTCCTGTTTCTGCTAGAGGCAGCTGTTCCTTTGGACAGTAGCAACAACCATTATTCACAACAGTCTTTATTCATTCATGTTCTTTCCACATTTTTGGCTTGCTGCTGAAGTGGGAGGGTAATGTGGCAAGGCAATTCTGTCCCTTTAGAAACCTCCTTTTACCACATAAATAGCTTCAAGAGGACATCCTTCTTATTGGCAATTCTTATGGAAGTGAACTTCAGTATACTGTCATTGCAGGTGTATATCTATATGACAACACTTGGTATCATTCAGAGTGCACAGAAGATTTTGTGTTCTAATCAAAGTTATTATTTCCTTATTCTGCAGACCATATGGCACCATAAACCCCACGGCAGAGCAGATATTTTTAAAGCATGACATTAACTTTACTAGGAATATTAACAAAGATGAGTAATGTTATCCTCACTGAAGTATAAATTATGCTAACGTTTTCAAATTTGGATGATTAAAGTTGTACATAAAACAACCAGCTATTTTTTTGCAGTTCTGAGACTCGATAGGAGTCCACCTGTGCCCATATCTGAAAGTATTCATACATATTTCCAGAATGACAATATAGGCAAAAATGATAAAGATGGCATTATTCTCATCTATTATTTTTCTGAAGTTTAATTGGTAAGTCTGCCCCTGTTCATAAGATACACCTCAGGAAAACAAAAAATTAATTTCTCAGTAATTACTGCATGTAATTTTAGTTGTACTTTAGATTACAAAACAGAGGTACAGCACAGACAAATCTTACGAACTGCAATTTAATTTAACATATTTTTTTTAATCCTGCTCAGTTTTGCAAATGCATCACCTTTCTACTACAACCTACATAGGTTGCTGCATTCCATAACGCTGTCTGGTAAATAACATACATATCTGTAACCATCAATCCTGTCACCATGCTCTCATTAATAAATTACTGTGGTTAATTATTAAAACATACCAAGCATGTTCCAATTACTTTTTGCTTCCTGCCTCCACTTGCTTACTAAAATACATTCTAACCAGAAACATTTTTTACATTCCCACCATCCTGATGAATGATATAAGCGATGGGGTATATACTCTACACGTTCAACTTACAGCCTCTTTGCATGAACAAGTCAGACATGCAAAGAGGCTTCAGGATCATGCCTGCGGCATTAATAAGCTTATTAGAACATTGTAACAAGGATTATTTGAATCTCTTATTCAGAGAGTTGAAGCTTTTATAAGTCTTGCTCTTGCCTTCAACGACCAACACAGGTCAGTTTAAAATCACCGCTGTTCTAAACCCACAATTTTTGTCTTCTCATATTGAGATTGGTCATGATGATCATGGATGATTTATGTTCCTAAAAAATGGCAAAACCTTTGGTAGAAAACAATATATGAAACATAGCGTTTCTGATTTTGTTATTATGAATTCAGCGTAGCACAACTGACCTTGGCAGTAATTTTCATACTGAAATGAAAACACCACTTTTCATTGAATCCATCACATCCACTTTTGGATGTTAAGCTTTTGCTTTTGCCCACAGTTTTCATTGATCTTGCACTTCAAAGCTTCTCTTCACCTTCAACTTTCCTTCTCTCATAATAGTAGCCATAAAGACGGTTATTCTGAAAATTACTTGAGTGCATATTTAGATGATGTGATTCTTTCAATAATTGTACAATTAAAGATGTGATTCTTTCAGCAATTGTACAATTTGCTTATTGGGATTAGACTGGAAAAAAATGTTTACATGTTTTTAATATAAATAAATAGATCTCCTAAAAGCTATAACAGGACCATACTAGCATCATGCAGAAATATATAACAAAACTTATCTTAAGGCTTTTTTTTTTTTTTTTTCACTTCAATCTGTCTGGAGTAAATACATTATTAAACCATAGCTTTTTTAATGACTGTGCTTACCAGTTGCTGTCCTTGGACGCCCCAGGCTGCATACTGTAAAACTGAATCCTCTACTTCTGGAGGGTTTAACTCCCAAACTTCCCTTGAAAAAATGTAAACATTTTTACTTGAACACACTGGCATCACCTTATGTATAGAACCACTGACAATGACATCATATTGAAAAAGCAATGTGACCTACCTTGTGTGTATGTTATAAATCACATATGAAGCGGTATAAGAATAATGAAAAACCTGTGACAAAAAAAGAAAGCATAAGAATTACAAAAATAAATACTGGATTAAATACAGACTATTTCTTCACCAAGTTATGGTCAAAATGATTGTACAGGCATCACAGTTATATTACTTGAAATGCAGACAGATATGGGGTCATATGATTTTTTTTGTGACCACCTGCTATGTACAGCCTGAACGACCTTCTGGGCTATTGCTCACAGAATAGAATAGAAAAACTGAGTGCTTACTGGGGCTTTATTTGGTGTGGCTTCCCTTAAACGTGCTTCAGTCTGATTTTGACCAACTTACTTTGAAATTCAGAGAACGTTTGTTTTATCTGAGATTTTTCACATGCAACATTTTGGGTAAAACAAGGAGCTACTTGTCAGTAAACCTTCCTAATTCATCAGGAAGTTACCAGCGACTTCTGGTCTCAGAAACCCCAGGGTTCTCTGGATGGGAGAGAAAAGCAAATCTAATGTACAGTCTTACGCTGCTGTCTGTCTTTGTTGAAAATTTTGTTGAAGTCGACCAAAATCAACAGGATTGTCATTTAAGTGCAAAATACCAAGGCCTGAGGTATGCGGACCCAGAAGATCCATGGTGGGGAACAGCATGGTACAGTGTATATAATGTGATGTACCACCACACCGAAGGGCTAAAATCAAAGCAAACTATTACACATTTTCTCTAAAGTCAAACATTAGTTTATATACATATACATATAGGGAATAACAGACATTTTGCTGTCTTCCAGGCTTGGGTGATTGGTGTTAACCCAGCTCATTTCTTTACCACTATGTCTCGCATTATGAAAATAGCATAATTCCACAGTGTTAATTAGTTTCATTATGAATTGGAATTACTTCATGGTCTTGGAATATAAAATATATTTGTGACTAATTATTACTGTACTAAGAGAAACCCTTCTTTTTAATGTAAACTACTGTCAGAAAGAAACATAGGGTGACATCCACTAGGCTTACTGTAGCTTCACATCTACAGAGTTAGAGTATCTCTGCTTGGCACATGAAGGACTTATTTCTGGACAGTGTCAGGCTAGTTCCAGTTAGATGGAAACAGATACGGCTGTAAAGCCGAAACCTTGACATAGATAAATGTGTTGGGAACCCTTTAGTTTATATTATCTGCACCAGGAATCTTTCACTACCTCCTCCAAAGAAAAGAGACAAAGGAGGATCACACATGAACAGAGCCATCAGCATTTGCTGCTATCTCACACGAGAGGTGTTTCAGAGGTTGTTATTTTGTCTGGAGGTCATTCAGTAACAGAACCATCTGAAACATCCTTCCACTGACTCCGTTTCCATTATTAGTTCCCTGTCAACACACACCAAGAATTTAGCATGTCCTAAATCCTTGCTGGCTGATGCTGCAAGAAGCTCACAAAGCTCTGTAAGATTAGTAACTGTACTTTGTGCAACAGCTGAATTTCCCTTCTATAAAATTTCCCTTTTAGACAAGAATCACTTCCATTTTATGAGTCTGTGATGATTAACATTGAAAGTATTCTTTCAGTGAGAAGAATCACACATATATTAATAAGTATGCCCCAAACTGTTCGAGGTTTTTTATATTAGAGTTTATGATAAAGTGTTTGGTCATGCAACGTACCAGCCTCTTCTGAGAAGTGCTAAGCGTGACAGAAATAGAGACAAATTATAATAATATTATGATTGCTGCAGGAGGTACAAAGACACCAGGAAGAATATTCTAAGTAATTTGATTGATTTTCTCTAAATAGCTGTCATAAACATATCTACTACTACTACCATGTCTCTATACTGTATATACATATACATCTAATTATATACACAGCAGAAGTAGACTACTTGCTTACATATCATAGTGTTTAAGGTTCAGTGGGGTTTCTGGGAAAAATTAACTTGGTAATAACACGACTGAGGGCCTATCAAGATAAGAGTTATTCAAGTACTGCTGGTAAGACAATGAGAAAAATGGCTTCAAAGCTCCTGCTTTCTTTTACAAATCTTATATTGCTAGAGGTAAAAGATAGCAGATCAAAGGGACATAAATGGTTAAATCATGGTGGTTTCTGCACAGGGCGTACATTGCCAGAGGCTACCCAGAGGGGCACTTGCCAGCAGCTGTTAAAGGGAACAGTCTCATACAGCCAGTTACAGGGAAGAGGAATGGGTCTCTCGCCCTTCCAGGAAAAGGGAAAAGGATATCACAGATAGTGTGTGGAGGGCTGATAAGTATTTAGAATAGAAATATTTAGAAAGTAAATTATTAGACAGAATATATTTCACCAAGAAATGCTAAACTAATGAGTCATTTTGACAGCTTTAACAGAAAATATGCTGTAACAACATGCAGAACACTTCATATTTCATGTGGAAACTCTCCTCTTGCCTTGTGGTAAAATTTCTGTCTAAACGTTCATGTAGAAGTATTAATATCTTTGTGTTAAAAGTATTAATACCTTTGAGAGAGATCCACAACCAGAGGAGACCAATATTACAATGAAGTCACTTTCAGACAGGATGCCGATATTTTTCTCAAATTACTCCTGTTAGTTTTATTTCTTAATAGGAACACCATGAATAAATTACAAGTAGGAAGTTTCCTAATTCATCCTGCTTGCAATAGCCACATACTGAAATACCATCATTATTGAAATTAAAACAAACAAAAAAAAGAAGACATAGAAAAACCTTTCTTTTTCAAGTCTGGCTTATACAGTAACTGTCATATTCCTACGAAGCTCTCGCAGTTTTGTATAAAGGCTTACCTGTGGAGATCCTTTTTAGGATTTCCACTATTTTGGTAAAGCTTTAGCTTGCACAGAGCCATGTCAGTGGCTGGGACCACATGTCTCCTGATCCCTAATGTACCACACCTGGCATCACACAAGAGGAGCCCATTTGATGGCACCAAGCCTGACACTAACCGTAGGGAGTCTCAGGGACTCGCAAAATACCAGGATCAAACCTTCCACGCTGCCACCAGCTGCATCCCCTCTGGAAGAGGCATACGTAAGCTTGGGGGATTCTGCCCTGCAACTCTTGTTTTGTGGGATGTGCACTAATCAGAAAAAAATCTGATAATTGATGATGGAGTTTGCAAAGACACAGACTGAGAACTCACACAGGTAAAGCTCGGGCTGCGTTGTCCCCTCTCACGGTGTATTTACAGTGAAGGCTGGTCATCTTCACCGTTCAAATCCAAAGTGCTACCAGTTCTATTCCAAAATGTGTTCAAACATTCCTTGTACTCCATGCCTTCTAACTGGAGTGGTATCAAAAGACTAAACTAAGGCTAATATTTAAGCATGGACAGTAAATTATTCCAGCTGACAAAAAAAAATCACATACTTAAGTAGCGTGAAACTGAGGAAAAGGGAGAAAGGTTGTAGTGAAAAAAGACTCATCTTCTAGGTACAAAGAGGAGAATCAATTAATGAATATAGACACAGGGAAGGTCTCTAAGAAGTGAAGCAATGTAGGAGAGCAAAGCCTTTTAAAATATTAAATGTATTACAGTAATTTCTGCACTGTCATATCAGAGGAGGAAAACGAAGAAAGGAAAATGGCCTCGTATAATTTAATAATATAACTATACATGTTAAGGTGGGACACCGTGAGGAGCCCTACCTCCATGAGTGGCAGGTATGCTTGCTAGGGTTCAGGCCTTTCCAACGAGTAACTTGCCTGTTTCTGTTGTGATAAGCTGGAAAATGTTCCCCACAATGTTCATTTAAGAACTGTGAAAAGGGCTTTTTAGATCAGAAGGACAGCATACCTCCCCCTCAATATAAATTATTTAATTTTTCTTTTGCCACAGAATGCAGTAGGTAACTACTGTTGCATATCATATATTTCTTCTGAATTCAGTCTTTTGTCAATTTATAAACTGAAAACAGGCTTTTATGTGATGCTGCTCAACATTGAAAAAGTCAGCTGCATTTGTGTATGAAAAAAAAAAAATTACAAAACTATATTACAAAGGACCTAAAAGAAAAAGGTGAAAAAAGTATTTCAAGACAAATTGCTCCAGTCAAAACTTATTGAAATAACAATCTATTATTCAGCTAACAGCCAACAATAAAAAACCCACACTTATCAATCACGATCTGAACTTTTAGATGACATATTTTTCTGGGATTTATATGTCTTTTATTTTCTACCTTTCAAGGAATGTCTTTGTCTTTCTAAGGTTTCTAAAAATGAAATACTGTCATGGAACTCAATGCACAGCCCAGCAAGATGACGGAAAACAACGTGCAATACACACTTAGCCAAATACCCTCCTCTAATTCTGTAATATACTCCAGGAAATATTCCGTTCACTGTCCTTGGGTAATTTGGAAAACATCCCTCAGCAGAACAGAGCTTGTGCTAAAAAGCTGCCAAGAAAACCTCACTAGCAGTATTTCTACAGGATGATGAAGGCCCTCAGCTCCAGGGAAATGGAGGAGAGCTGATGAGATTAGAACGATGCAGCACTATAATCACAAAATGTTCGGGCATGCCAAACACCTTGACGCATCCTTTATCCATTTCCTATATTATAAACCCATTATATTCTTTCACATGTTATTTATTTAGAGCAATAACGATGCCTCCTTGCTAGCACAGCTTTTTGCAAGGTAGTGAACAGACTGTCCTATATTTTCGTTTTTACCCATGCAGACATCCATATTCTGAACTTGTCTCTGCAGTTCTCAGTGCTGCTAGACTCTGTAAATTCTCCTTTCAGATTCAAATAAGACTTCTTACAGGGCATAACAGCACTCAGCCTGAGCGAGAATGATAAAAAGTGACAGTATATGAAATACACTGAAAATTTTAGCATCTGCAGTAATACTTGCAGTTATCCCAAAGTTTACCAGCCAAATGGAGTATACATCTCACACACAATATTCCTACGCTAGATATCTATTTATTTGTATATTGCCTAGCAAAAACCAAAGAGACTATTTAAAAGCCATGCCCTTCCCATTAGTAAAAAAAAAATGCAGCAGAGTATCATGAAATAGTTGAAATTGCAGAATATGCCATCATGCCCACCCCACTTATCTCAAAACACATACATTGACTTGGAAAGAGAGGCAGTTTCTCAGATAAGGTTCAAAACTGTACAGATCTTTATGATGCACCAGTAAGGTATCAGATCTTTTATGGGTTAATTTACCCTTCTGATCACACGGAAAACAAAATCTAGTATTTTAAGTGACTAGTAGTCTGAATGAAAAATGATTATATTATTGTAAGAATTAAAGGAATTAATCAGAATTAAAAACAGAATGATCAACTTTAGCTGTGGGAAGTGTTAACTGCTGCAACATATGGATGCCTCCCAAATAGTATTACTCAAAAAAAGAGAAAGATCAAGAAACTCCTTTTATTGCTTCACAGGCACAAGTCAGTTATTAGGCAGTTCAAAGCTAAGAGAACCTGACCTAGAAAAGGTTTTGTGTGCCTGAAAGCTTTTCTGTTTTCTTCCAGCTACATCAGTGGGTCTAATAAAAGACAGTACCTCTTCCCACAAATCTTGTCTCATTTGTCTCTTCAGGCCATCACGTCTTTAACAACATTACTGAGAAACAAATATTCCTGAGCCCAGCTCAAAAAAAAGGGCTACCTAAAACTAAAAATGATCCTTCCTAATTAATAACCTGTGTTACAATATATTTCACAAAATGCATGTGAACCAAGAAATGAAGGGAGAGGACACACTGAAGCAGGGAAATAAAGAGGAATATATCTTGCCAAGGACACTCACTTCTTCATTCATCCACGACGCTTCTCAGTTTTTTAAGATCTTTCGTAATACATTAGTGAAATGGTTCAGCATGTTTTCAAACTGCTTCGGTGGGTCCCAGACACTAGCTGTTGTACACAGCATGAAAAACAGCAACACGAGTAGGATTTTGCCTTCATCCTCTTTTCTACAATTGAATTAAGCATTTGAAGAATTACTGAAAAATCCATTTATGCTCAAAACCAAACCAAAAGCCTTTGCCATGGTAAAGCGATTACAAGGCCAAGATAAAAGTTAACCAATCATTCATCCGTCATTCATGCAAGGAAGTACTCCCACATGACGACACATGGAACCTCATTCACAGATCCAAGATCAAACCTTCAATAAACCTTCACTAAAGACTCAAAAATTCAATTTAGACAAACAAATGCAAGCATATATTGCTTCCTCTTTTGCCTTTGGGATAAAAGCGTCTTGGAAGAAAAACGGAGCCTGCAGAACGTGCCATGAACTACAAATAATAAGCAAGTACCAGACACAGAGTGGAGAGAATATGAGGGGAACATAATGAAATACAGACACACAGGATGGTTACTCAGACCTTTTGAAGGGATTACTGAAATTAATGCACTATGCTTGCGACAGTCGCATCAAAAGCAAGTGACATACGAGAAAATATGAAACTCTGTTGATGACTTTGGGTTAGTCTATCCCACAGATGCACACAACCCATCTAACTCCACACGATTTAACCCCAGTTAACTGGGAGTGCAATGAAGTTCAACGCTGAGCTAGTTGTGCAGAGGCTCACGATACAGGGCTTTGGCATGGCTTCTCAAGCATGATGCTGCATTGATCCAGCCACAGCATTTTCACACAGCAATTAGTATCTACACACAGTGCGACAACATACAAATTAAGACTAAAAGGAGGTTGGATGGCTCTATAACATATTCTGTTGTATGGTAGAGATCTGACTTTTGTTACTCAATTTTCAGCTTGCATGAAATGAGCCAGCCAAAACAAATAATTGCAATATGTATTTTCAGTAAGTTGAGTTACTATATATTCAAATTCACACTCTACAAAATCACAGCCTATACAAATTATACAAAATTATACAAAGTCTATACATATTAGCTATATAAATTATGCAAATTATTGCCTAAATTTTTTCTCCTCTAGCTAGTGATATTTTACTCTCAGTTTTGCTCAGTGTACATTGGTGTAATTCATATTTCCAGCAATGAAAATGAGAAAAGACTTTGAGCAGGTCATTAATGTCATATAGGTACTCTTTATTCTGCTACACATTTGGAGAACGCCAAATTATTTGTGGCCAGATTTCATCCTTTGTGGTAGTCTGCTGAAAGCAAATGAATTACAGTGGGAGAGTGTTAGTCTTTGCCTTATGCCATCAGGATTCCAAGCAGCAACTTCTTGCTTTCCAAAAAAATGGATCAACATTCACATAACAAACTTCTATCCCTCATTTCCTTTTTACAAGCTTTAAGACACGTGACTTTGCCAGGACTGCAGTGCAAAGAGAATGGAATCAGTACCTAATGTGCTGAGCCAGAACTTTCACAAAACAATAAAAATGATACATTCTTTTCTTCCCTTTGTATTACGAGATGTGTGACACCCTTGTTAGTAAAACCTGTGATGGAGTTAATAAGATGAAATTAGTCGCACCATGACTACTGCCAAAGGCAAAGTACAGCTGCTGGATCAATCCTCCATCCATTTTGCAATTTATGTGCAAAATAAATTAATAATGTTAATGTTATCAATAACATCATTAGGTGAAACCCACCTTCCTTTAAAACTCCATTATCATTCACTTCAAACGTTCCCCATTTGCCTGTCCAGTCTGACTCCACGTGTTCTCCAGCATAGGAACTGCTGCTGAAGGGGATTAAACAATTAAATATGGCATGGTCATGTTTGGGTTTCATGTAATTGGCCGCCTGAGTGCATAAAAAGCAAAGAGAGCTCTGCAGCGTCAACTTCTGAGCTGCAGACGTGTGAAACCAATATATAACACTTATACTACAAATGAAGAGTTTCAATAAAACACGTACTGTATCAATAAGGGACTGACTCTGCGTACTTATGAAAATAATATTGGTTAAAGATTGGACTTCTGTTGATTTCATGCCGTGGCAACAAATACAGTGAAACCTCAGACTCTGTATTGATATCAAAGCTCAACTCACTTAGGGGTATACTCCAGAAATCGTTCACACCGTGTCTCAGTAAACTGGTACCTTTTGTTCTTGGGGGGTACACCCACAATGTTTGGCTGTTATTTGCCTGGTCCTAGATTCAGCAAGAATTTAATCACATGAGTTAATGACTGATATCATATGGATTATATCTGGGGTAGAGAGAGGCACGGAATTTAACTCCTTCATGAACTGTGGATTTACACCACAATCCACTAAATCTTTCCAGTTTATCTTGATTTTAAACTGCAGTTAATGATACATTAATTCATAGTTCATACAGCTGGAAAGGACTATGATCATCATGCCTGACCTCCTACATCTGAAACAAGGTTTGTGGGACTTCTCATTTTAAGTAGTATGATACACAAACAGAGATTCCCAATGTGTTCTTCAATGGGTTTCAGAGTCACAACCTGAGAAACAACCAACCAAAGAGTCTATAATAATGAGACAATGAATTTCCACACATTTTTGAATCCTATTGTTTCTACCCAATTCTGGAAGCAAAAAAACTAGACGTAAATTTTGCCAATATTGATGTCTAAATCTCTTTATATTTTTGCATAATTTTTGGCCTTTATAGGTGGAATATCTTGTTTCTGAAAGCTCTGTATCTAATTGCAAAGAGTTAATCTAAGACAGCTTGATGCATTTGCAGCACTGAAGTTAAATTACAAGGTTATAACTTTGCAAAGCATCATATTTATTTGTTTCAATCAACATCAATTACTTGTCACGATTGATAAGAACCACTGCATAGCATTGGTAATAATTTATGGTTAGCATTAATACTTTGGGNCCACTGCAGAATGTTAATTAATTCACAATCAGTTAAACTCAGTTCATCTAACCAACAGTAATGTGATACAAAACACAGTTCAGAATAACTGCACAAACTTCTTTTTCTTCTCCTACATCAAGAGCTGAGATAGACCACCCTATATTTGGGTATGCAAATCAATCATTTTTGAATATATAATAACTTCAGATGAGTGAATTATTCAAAAAAGAATGTTCTGCATTGCTACTTCTGAAAGCCTCATATATCACTGTCATTTGAAATTCTATTAGTTACACTATCACGCAAAATATGTTTCTTGAGTCTTGCACGAGATGACTTACGACAAAAATTTATATGAATTTTTTCTGGCTTATTCACCTTCAGCATTAAAAACCAGGTATGACTTCACTGAAATCATTGTTACATGACGGCGAAGCTGGTAAGTCTGAAACCTCAAGCATAACGTGTGCATTTTTTATATTGATACATGGGTACATGTACATCGTTCTCAAGTGTATGCTCACACTCGTATTCAGTATGATTTAAATTTTGACTTTACGAATATTTCAGGATTTATAGAAACTTCTCTTTTCCTGAATTGATTTGCAGGCAGCTTCACAATGTGCAAGCATATTTTGATCGGAACTAGTGTAAGGGGAAACAGAAGATACCAATTCCGACAACACAACCAGAACTTTATCTCCATAGAAATATGAGGCTGGTGAGGGTGCTTGCTTCTGGTCATTGCAACTGAGGATACTAAATCTGTCTTAGAAAAATATGCATTTAAGTACTTTAATACTGCCTGATACTTTAAACAGTCTCATCTCTTTACAGGGTCCTTCCAATATAACCTGAATCCCGTACAAGAGGCATCCTTTATGGGAAACTTGGATTGAGTATATCCACACATATTGAAAACAGTTAATTGAAACCAAAATATGTTCTAAATCGCTGACTCTTGAAGGCAGAGCTGCATCCAGTCTCCTTAGAGTGTTTTGTGATGGTTTAATTTAGTTTGCTTTTTGGGACACTGTAGAAGAAAGAATCAAGCCAAGACTTGGTTTTCTTCTCAGTTTTTCCAAGGTAATATGTTCCTCACATACTGTATTTATTCAAACAGATTGCTAAAGAGAAAATTGGCAAATGCGGAAAAAATACCATCTTGTTTTGAAGAGACACACTTCTACATGTGGTGATATTTACAAAAATGTGCATAAGCTGATTCAAGTGAAACAGTATGCTCAAAGAAATGGGTAAAAAAAGTTGTTGAGAAAATATTTTCTAAAATCATGTTCCACATAAAATAAAATGTCCGGGTTCTGAGCACAAAACTGAACCGAAGATGCCCTGAAATGATGAGGATACAAAAGAAAATCAAGGCATACAACGGGACAACTTTGATGTAAAGACTACAGTCTCAGTATCTCTTTTTCTTCTCCAGACAATCTGACTCACTCCAGCAGCAGTAAGAAAGCAGATACCGGATGCTGCTCTGCTGTTTGCTTACAAATGACGTGAGGAGATGAAAAGACCCTGTGGAGCTGGAGAAAGGACAAGCAATGAGATAAATGGCCTGTGGGTCTGAAGAAATGCACAGGGAAAATGGAGATGAAACCTGGGCTGGGGGAAGCAGATGGGTAAACTAGCAAGCATGCAAGATGGAAGAAGGAAGACAAAAACATAGGTCTAAAAATATCAGGATAAGAAAAAAGAGAAATAATAAAAAGACAGAAAAAGTTCAGAACAAAACAGAACTGAGTCCCTTAAAGGGCTGAAGAGAATCAGATCAAAGGAGAACAGGCAGCAGGGAGGGAAAGCAGCAAGCAGATCTGCAGTGTATGGGCATGGTGGCTGGAAAACACAGGCTCTTGGGACTGATGAAGGAAATTTATGCAGAGCAGACTGGCATTTAAAGCCTTCCTCTTTTGGAGGATAAAAGACATGAGTGAAAAAGGCAGACGGTTTTCTCAGGAATCTGACAGTTCAGTACTTGAATACATGAACTTCCTGCCTTTCACTGCCTTGCTTAGCATCATCACTAATTGCTTAGCACGATCACTAATTGCTTAGCATGGATATGC
>WAAD01037782.1:918-17266 GCA_013389945.1 Fregata magnificens
ATAATCAGACAAAAATGAGACCCACACCTGAAATCACTGCAATTTGTTGAGGACAAGTCATCGTAAAAATAAGCCACCCTCATCTGCAACACACGATACACGATGAATCTTTGTGGATTCTGAATAAGCAGTAAGCAACAAGAAAACTGCAAAGCAAAAAACGTATCTATTAAATCTGAGCACAAAGGAGACTTCCTTTGGAAAGTTTAGTTGAAGGCATATGACTATAGACCATCCTGTCCTGTTCCTTATAAAAATGCAGCCTCCTCAACAGTACTTTATATGTAAATGAGATTAAACACAAATTTAATTTCTCATAAGGAACTGGTGACACACAAGTTTCAATTTTCCAACTGATCTGTCCTGCTTTTTTTTCTAGCAAGCTTCCTTGTTGCAGTAGCTTAAACACTAACATCTCACTGTGAGGAAAAGTGGATGATTCTACCCTTTTAAGGTGAGATCCTATTACAGATTGTTTCCTCTCCTGTACACACCTCCAAATAAAGCACAAAGAATGGTAAAGCTGAATTGAGGGCAGAAGAATAAAAGAGTTCTTGAGGGTCTGCTAAAGGAAAATATTATAAGTTGTTATTTGGAAAACATTCAAATATTTGGCCTAAGCATAGTTACTTAATAATTAGGCAACTAGCGAAACTAGTGGCACGGGCCACTAGAGAAACTAGTTAACAGCGGCGTGGTGGAGAAGAAGGTCTGAAATGTTGAATTGTCACAAGTGTGAATCATTTGTGCTGATTTCAAATCCAGTTTTGCATAACACCTTGAGGAAGGCAAGTGCATTCTCCAGAAAATAGTTACTTCTGGGTGTATGTACAATGAAAGTATAATGGTGTAACTAACACAGAGAAAGCAGCTCAGAAGAACTGAAGAACTGCAGGTGATATACTGGAATGGAATGTGAATCACTGCCAATTCACTGATTAAACAGGAAGGAACAGCAGTACTTCATAGAAGACCTTTTATATATATATATATGTACGTGCGTGTGTGTATATACACACTGTACTGCAATAGCTCGTGGGATTGTTTGTGAACAGAGGAGCTTTGGAAAGCTCCATTCCCACCATCGGAACAGCTGCTTTCCCTGGCATAAAACATTGTAGAGATCAGTGACAACTCTGTCAACATGTCCAGTTTCTAGAAAGACAAAAATTTAATATGTCTTCCAAACTGTGAAAAGGAAGTCCAGTTCAGAGATGAGTTAAATAAGAATAACCAAAGTGGGAGGAGGATTGTTTCTTCAGATGATTTGTAAGGTGCCTGTAAAGAGCCAATATATTTACTCAGAAGGTAAAAGCACAGAAGAAAAGTTTTCCTTTAAGGAAAAAAACAGAACGTGAATTTTTACCAAAACCTGTTCTTCATGATCTACAATTCAAGTCCCATAGACAATGTGGCTTTTCCTTGTTGTGGAATCTTTTGCCGTTGGAAAAAAGTTCATGAAAACAAAGGGGAGGAATGCATTGTGTCACAAAAAGAATGAGCTAAGAAAGAGGTGAAGCCAAAATCCAGAAGGCTGACCATACAGCACTCCCTTCAATATCAAGCTTTTCAGCAAGGGTAACTGTTTGGCCATCCCATGCACTCCTCACTATTCGCTTTCATTCATCCATAACAAAAATACAAATGATGCAAGTGCTAACAGGGTACAAAACTGACCTACAGTTGTCGTGGGGTTTCCATTCTTTTCTGCATAACATGGCTTTGCTAAATTAATATAAACGTTTCTGAGAGCGTTAAGGGAAAAAAGATGCTGCTTGTTTAAACAATTTTAATGAAGAACTAACCTTTTACATTAAACATCTGTTCCCTTCATTTACATTCTGGTAGCAGTTCGTATGTTTTCTGCAAAGGACACAGTTTAATGAACATATACCAGATTATTTAAATGAATGGTTTTAATGAGTTCTTTGAAAAGGTTTCTCTAAAAAGTAAGCATGAAATTACTTTCTCAGTTGGGATGCTTTAACATATTTCAAGAAAAACGTATATAATCATTTTCCAGCAAACACAGACCTTAGTTGCTTTAACATTCCAATGCCTCTGAGTGCTAATAAACTAAAGTAGTTGTTTCATGGGATTGGTAAGTCAGTACAGTAAATTGATGTTTTAATGTATTGTTAGTTCCTAAGAAAGTTTTTTCCTACAGGAAAGGGGAAAATACTTTTCATTTTATCAGAATGGGACATCAGTTTATTTCTAAAAAAAATGGAAAGACATGGACAGGCCTGATACTATAGGCTTTCATTAAAAGGCTCCAGCAACAGACTTATTAATGCTCCTAAAAAGGAAATACATCCAAGTTCCACTTGGATAAACTCAGGCAAAAGTAATTTGACTTCACCAAGTGATTTAGCTTCAAAATTATTAAACTTAGTCACTGACTCTATTTACTCTATTTTGTATTCTCTTACTGCAATATGCAAGTGTTAATTCCATTCAAATAATTAGGATTGGGCATAGTTTACCATGTAGCCACCAGGAAGAAAAATATGCCAAAAGTCTAAATACATTTGCAGCTGCCCATAATAATGTCTTTCACTTTTGAGCCAGCAGAGGGTTCTTCATATGATTGATCTAATTGTTTAGAAGTCACTTCATGGTTTAACATTATTTAATTGCCCTGATTTTTCTCTGTTCATCTTGTACACATACAAATAACAGCACTGCAATGGAAATGTAACCTGAATGAGAGGTTTTAGAATTTTTAATCAGCAGTATTTTGCCTTCTTAGAATAAAATCTATTTTTCCTATGGAATAATGTAGTAAGATGGGCCCTGGTCTTGAAAGTCTGATTAGTCAAGAGATAGTCCATTTAAGCAAGGTTACAACAGTTGGCAGTCTTTCTCTGAGCATAAGGCTAATGAGCACATTCATTTATGCATAAGGTAACTATAATATAGTTAGCTGGCACTGAGCCTTAAAAGACATTTTGTTTAAATTTTTAAAATTCCACTGTGATTTCTACGGCTTTGACTTAGTTTTGCATATAGCCATTTCTAACTTTGTTCTAACCTTCTCTATTGCTTCTGGGTGAAACCACTACAAAAATGCAAGGAAAATGCATCAGCTCATTCCCCATCCTTCACTCCTCCTGCCCATGGAAATGTACTATGGCTAAAAGAGACTGAAACTTAAGCAATCAGTTTGCTAAAACCTTTGCATAGCCTTGCATTATATTGCGATATAAGTATTTTCTTGTATCACTGATTACTTGATAGAACTATAGTCAAAATGTATCTTCTGAAGGCATACTAAATTGCTATTGTTTTTCACAAGTGTCTTATCTCATGGTGTAATATTTAACTACTAAAATATACTTAACATTCATTAATATTAATAAATGCCTTTGTCACCTCTGACATCTAGGGTCCTTATCATTAACCAGATACACATCAAATGCTTAATATGCACCTTTAAATACCTTCAGTATATTCATTTAAAATATGATGCAAAGTCCAGGCTTTATACATGCAAAGCCTGAGATTGCTGTGGATCATATTTCTCTCACACGATTTTGATTTTTTTCATGATTATTAACTGTTACCAGTGGAGGAATCAGTAATTTCTAAATATTTTTTGTGCCATTAGATCTCAGACATAGATGTTGATGCCATTGTTAGCATCAACATCAGTTTGCCTCCAACTTTTCGTATCACTGAAATAATCTATCCTTTCACATGAACTCCTATGCCTATGGAGTTCATACATTTTTTTGAAACCTTGTCAGTCCTCCTTGTGGTCTGTGTTGCCAAGATTTGTAAGTGAATGACTTGAGTTTAAGTATCCATATTTCTTCAGCATCAGAAACCCTTGTTATAAATGTCTACATTTTTTGTAGACTAATTTTCAAATTTTTCTTTTTAAGTAAAAATGTTGAAGTAGTGCTTACATTGTGAAAGTCTTCTATGATGCAGATTCCATTTTTCTACATTTCATATTGATTGCATCTTGGAAGCCTCACGACATTTTACAATGCTGGGGAAATAAATCCTCAAAGGCAATATAAATCTTATTTCCTAAGACAGCTACCTGAACAAGATAACAGAATTCAAGCTTTTCCACTTGAACTGTGAAAAAAGGGCCTGTTCCTCACGCTTTTCCTCCTCGTCACTTCCCAGTTTATAAGCACCATCTGCTTTTCAGTGTTCTTTGCAAGATACTGATCTCAAGAGTTACAATTCCTGCATGAGTTTCAGTGACTTAGCAAGAAGGCATGCTCTGTAGAGTACATCTATTTTTTCACTTCTGGCTGCCCAGAGAAAAAGATTGATCTTAACTAGAGCTTTGCTCAAACACATTTCATATCCAGCACTCTTAGCAAACAAATTATAAGGAAGAGGAAAGTAACTCCTCCTTGATTCTTTTTCCCCCACCTCCCACTCTTTTTACCGAGTCTTTGCTTCCCTTTTGTATTAGAAATTATGAATTTTCACTTGGAGGAGTACCTAGCAAAAAGAGATATACTTGGAAATAATTTTTATGAAGTATATCAGTGAAATAATAACACTAATAGTCAGATTCTAAGCTGCATGTGAAATCAAAGCATTTGCAGGTGGATCATTAGCAAATTTTGCAAAGAAACCCTGACAAAGTAATATTTAATTGGTGTAACAGTTCTGAGACTGGGAGTAAGGAGTTCTTTTACTTTATTGGTAATTATTGTTTCAATAAAGGTCTGCAATCCTGTCAAGCAAAGAATGCTGTTTAAGTCCAAAAAATTATTCTTTCTCACTCAATAAGGAGCTCTTTGTATCAATAACATTAAAAAAGAACCAATTTGCTCCTACAAGAATGGTCATGTCTGCAATATAGAAGGTACTGCTTCACAGGAAAAAAAAAGTTTATTTTGCTATCATTAAAAAATGACTAAGTTAGATCAGCCAAAAAGGTCTCCATCTTAAAAGCATTTGAGTATGCTGCTTAGCAGCAGTCTATGACCATTTTATATGGTCCTTAAAGTGCTCAATAATCCCATAAAGTTTTAACCTTTATTTTATTGGTACCTGCTACTTTTTGTGTTATGTGTCTAAAGCCAATGAAAAGATTTTTCATGAATTACATGAATTTTTATTTTACTGTTCACATAAAAAAAGCTTTCTAATATCTTTTAATAGCAGGATTTTGTGTATGAATTATATCACAGCCAGCATGCGTTATTCTGAACTCTAGTTTCTGGACCAGAAAACCATGTTTAAATCACTCTGGGCATTAAAATTAAATGGGTAAATGATTGACTACATGGACTGGCAGGATTATCCTGCAGCAGTTAGAAGGTGGTAGAACACAGAGTTGTGACATCAAGTTTTAGTATATCTTTGATTGAGAAGTGGGATAAAAATCATTCAAAGGGGATTTTTTATTTATTTGTCGTTTTTTTTTAACCTGATAACTGAACAAGAAGTGAGGAATTACCATGTGGAAGATATAAAATATTCCATCAGCAATCAAAACCTGCGGGGACATTTTAGTTTTCATGCAGAAGAGGTAAAGCATGGTGAAAGACTTTTTAGCCACAAAAATGAATGAAGTTGCCCTAATTAAGATTACTAATAACCTTTTAAGTATCCTCTACTTCTCTGAAGCATTTTTTAAGCTTCAAAAAAGCCTAGCTTCTCCCCAGATAGTTCAAAGAAATCACAGACATTTCTCAGACAAAAATGTGATGACAAATAAAGGTTGCAATTTGTCCAGGCCTGTCATGTTATGCCAGTGAAAGCCAATGGGTGAAGGGAGTCAGTACTGTTCTACAAATAAGAAGCAATTGCTTCAGAAAGTTTTAGAGTGTTTGTAGATAGTTTCATTTGGGAATTCTTCTCTCAGGCCATAATATCTTGTTTTTCTCCCCCCCTAAAAAGCACTGGCCAAGCACAATTGCACACTAACTTACCTGACAGGTTGGCAGATAGCGCCAGTCAGCAACCATTAAAATCATCCAGACCAATAACATCATGGAATGAGGAAAGCTATAGAACACTTAGTATTAACATACTGATCCAAACTGTCCACAGGACATCCACGGGAGCTGTGGCTGGTGCTGCCCATCCCTGGCAGGGCACAGGAGAGGGGCGGTGTGAGGCTGGGGAAACTGCACTGCAGCCCTGGGGCCCATCTCCATTCCCTCAAGATGTCTGCCCAGCCCAGGCACTTACCTTCTTGCCACCCAGGGCCTCAAAGCGGCTCCGCAGCTCCTCCACAGTGATGGGGAAGTGCTCGCTCTGCTGAGGGCCGCCCAGGCTCTCCTCCTTGAACACATCCACCCTCCTGCTGTCCGCCAGCATGTTCTCCTTGGTGCTGCTGCAGCTGATCTTACCCGGCACCTGGGACTGTGGGGCTGGTGAGCACCAGAGCGTCGGGCCAGGTCTTGTAGCATTGGCGGACTCCCATCTCTGCTTGAGGAGCTCCACGGAGCCCTTCTGCAGTGGCAAGTCTGCCAGCTCCAGCGTGCCCTGCTAATGCAACATGTACCTGGGGTCAGAGACAGGCAGCACTGTGCTGCAGAGGCCACTGCAGGGCGGCTCGAGAGCCCTTGCGGGTCACAGGACAGGCCAGGGCACAGGCTGGCGGCTGGGACAGAAGCCACTTCCCGATGGAAAGCGAGATCCGGTAAGACCAGATCCAGTAAGAGCCAGTGAAAGGGTTCAGTGTGTTCATACAGCAGGAATATGTTAATTAAAGAGTGAATTCAGGGTAGTGTTCAGATATTTTACTCTTAAGCTTGCCAGCAGAATTGCTGTCTATCATGAATGGAAAAGCAGCAAGCACACAATTAGGGAGAATTTCAAACAAAGTGGGGCTAATGAATGAGTGCCTGGTAATCAGTGTGTGCTGCACTGAAAGGTGTTGTGATGGGTGACTGCTGGTTTCTTCGAGATTTGATACAGCTGTCAGTATTATAGAGCGACACACAGCATTTTAATGCAGCCAGGAGGCAGAAGGGCTACTGCATTAGCTGTGAGAGTACTTGCATAGTCTGGAAACACACCCCAGTACAGTGCTCCTAATTGCACCGTAACTCTTCTGGCAGGTAAATTACTAAGTGCTGATATCAAATCTTTCTGATCAGTTGACTGTGTTCTCACAAAAGTTTATTCCATCTTTCTTACAGTACACTTGGGAAGGAAAATTGCCATTCTATCATTTTGCACCAGTTGCTGAAATCTGCTACCCATTTCCTGAAATCAGCTCCCAAGAGGTTTGATTTCGAGGTTTTCTGCCCTGTAGCAAATACTCAAATGTAAGTTTTCATCTCTCATTCAAAATGAGTTTGAGTAGAAAGAACATGCATTTGAAACAGTAAAGAGAAAGCTTAACAAGAACTGAGGCCCAATTACTAGCTAAAATCTCCATTCATTAGCCCCTCCCTTCTTGGCAAGAGAGTTTGTTTTGTGTTTAACTGTCCTTTAACATGCTTACATTTGATTGAGCTTAAATCTGCATTGTTGGGAGTTGGGCTTGGGGGTTTTTTGAGTCAATTTTTAACCAGAATTAGTGTGGTCCGTAATATTTTGCTTAGGAGGAAAAAACACAGGAGAAGCACTGGGTATTTGATGCACTCCAAGAATATTTTTAAAAGGAAACTCAAGGTCCACCTTCCTCGAACAAAACATGAAAGAGGTTCTTGGCTCACAGCTTTCACCTTCTTTCCAACCAGAAATTGGCCCAAGACTTGTCTCTCCTTTAGCTTTTTGGCAGTTCTAAGTTGTGACTATGGCTAATGTCTTGCTAGCTCCCCTTGACTGATGCAAGCTGTCTCCCATGCTCTCCCCTTCCTGCAAGCAAGAGAGTAACACCCTTCCTTCCCCTATCACATGTGCCTGTTGTTCTAAGCTGTCTGGTTCCATGAAAGATCCTAAATGTGTCTGACTTTTAACCCAAAATGAAGAACAGCTGTTAAATTCACCAGTCGCAAGAATGTTCAAGCTATCTTATAGCTGTACGTTAGAAATAATCCTGATTTACACTGCATCTAAGGATTGACTTTAGGCTGTGAAGCAGGTTTTTCCTAATTCAGGTGAGTGTGCTTACGCAATATCCACATTCTTCTATGTTTTGCTTCATTGCTAAGGGTCCTTTTGTTGGTTTCAGTGGTTTTCAGGGAGGGTGTTATGCCGTCATTCAAAAAGTCTGGAGTCCACCTCCTTCTCCCTTGCAGCTCTCAAAACAGATTTAACTAAGAATGGTAGCTTCTTTTACCCTCATGTAGTGTGGGACCTATGGCTGCTTGACGACAGATAAACACATTTGCTTTGTTCACATGCATGAATTGGCTTGTATGAGGTGAAATTGTGCGGAGATTCAATGGTTTATAAAGTTGGTGATTTGCTGCACTTCCTCCCCCTCCCCTGCCAAAAGAGAGATGTCATTGTAACATCTGCATTTGTGTCAGGAATAAATTTGAATGTAGGCCTAAGCCTGACTTTAAGCCACTTCCTAAAGATATATTTTAATGAAAGCCTCTCTCTGAAACTTGGGGGGGGGGGGGGNGGTGTGTCCTAGAGGTCATTTGAGGTTTTCACATTTTATTACTGCTATCTCCAAAACTGGTCTCTGATCTTCTAATTTTTTTCCCTACCTGTTTATGGTAGTTTAAATCACTGTAGAATACTAATGGGAATTTATTTCAAGCAAAATATTTGATGAATACTGCATATCTAAAATTGTCAGTTATTTTAATTGTTTCCTGAGCTTTGTAGAGCCTTAGCCTTTATGAAAATGTAGGAAGAAAATAGAGGAAATAAGAAAAGCGCAGATTTGGACTTTCACCTAAATCATTATTATCATTTCATACTGTCTCTGCTGACTGTAATTTTTAACTTTTACTGGCCATGTGTAAAATTATCTTATTTAAGTGAAAGGCAGAACAGATATTGTTGCTTTTATCAAGTATCTTTTTTTTTTTCCTTTTGTGTCCGCTATTTTTAGCTCTCAGCTATCTGGCTATGTTTGTCCTCTGGCCTATTCACTTCTCCCCCAAAGTTTTCAGTCCCATTGCACCAACCCCCTGCTCATAACAGTCAAATAACAGCCCATAAAAATGAACAACAACAAAAAAATTATCAATGTGATAGGATAAAGGTTTCAGCCAGGTTAAAACTGTGCAGGGAGCATTGTCCTCTCAGTTTCCTTGGTTTGGGAGACTCAGGTGTGCTTCTGTGGCCAAAAGTGATGTGTTGGAGAGAGAGAGATTGCAGTACCAAACAAAATTAGTTAATGAGCAGTCATTCTGGCAGAAATTGATGGTGAAATTTTTGTGAAGGAACTACCTAAAATGCTATATATCCTTCAAAAGTAGGTCTTTGTGAATGCTACCTATAAACCTTTTGCATGAATGTGTTTGTTTTCTGAGGCCAGTGATAGTACAGCACTCAAATGCTGCAATTAAACTCTAAGTTTTACTTTTTTTGTGTTTCTTCAATGGGATCTTTTGGATCTCTCTCCTACCGATTTTATAAGAGGCCTATGGTAATTCTTCATTGCGTGTAATAAATCTGATAAATGTATACTTTTCCTGAGCGAAAAGCTATAGGAAGGTCTGTAGGTTTTGTAGACTCATGAACTGCAGATATCGGGTAAATTTCAGGTTTTTTGTAACCCTGAAGTTGTTGATAAATCTGTCTTCACAGTAGGATCATTGAAATGGTATTTTTCTTCTTGTGCTGTAAATGAGATAAACTCTCTTCTACTGTTCGCAGACTATTTATTCAATTGGTAGGTGAATATATTCATGGAAGTAATTAAAAGAGCTGTTGAGAAAAACTGTGTCAGTTCTGCTGTGTATTCCTTTGCCAAAACGGCTACCTGCATTTTCATCATATTCTTGCTATCTTAAATGTTTCTTACATGTAAACTCTTTCATTTTTTCACTAGCAAACAAGTAAATAGAAATTGTAAAAATAGTAAACTGATACAGTTTATTTGTAGAACTCTTTGTGAATAGTGTTGCTATGTTCATTTAGCTGTATCCCCATGGGATGATATAATTATGCATATTGTACTGGTGAGTCTTCTCCTGACAGTAGAAAACAGTCTGTTGTCAAACAGCTGCCATTTGCCATTGCATATTGAGCTAGATTTCCTTCTCAAAAAAAAAAAACCAACCCCAAACCAAAAAACCCAAACAACAAAAAAACCAAAACCCAAACCAAAAATCTTCTGAGGACAGAATTTGAGAAGTCCTTTCCATGATCTCCCATACTACTTCATCCAGCTCTTCCCTCTGACAGCTCCCCTTCTATCCCACCCTGGACATCTGGTTCCAGTTAATCTGCCCTGTCAGGAATCCCTGGCATGGGGATCCATAGGCCATCTTGGGATAAATTATGGAGAGAAGGACCAACACATTGCAAATGAAGACTGTATCTCATTCAACCCAGTGCGTTTTCCAAACCACTGAGGAACAACCCCCAGGATCCAGACAAGGCTACAGAAGAGAAAGCAGCTGACCGCTTAGTTTATGGCAATGCTGGGAAGGGAGGCAGGGGTATGAAAGAGAGGACCTGTAGCTGCCTAAATTCTCCTCTAAATCTAGCCAATAATAGAATAAAATAGTTCAGTCAGAAGGGACCTACAATAATCATCTAGTCCAACTGCAATATTCACTGGCCACTTTACTAAATGATCAGTTCTCCCCTGAGGACTCTTTCAATGTGCACATGATAGCTAGGTGCACACTTCTGACACTGTTGCTTGAAAAGCTTGCAGTTTCTTCTGCAGGTAAGCAGAGCCTCAAGTATCTGTAACATTTCTTCATTTACATTTCCGACACTTCTTAACAAAAGCAGCTCAGACAAGTTTATGAAAAGAGCTAAAATAGTTTTTGATTACTACAAATTGAAAGCACTTCCAAATTCCTAGTCATATTTTGAGCAAATAGATTAATTTGGGCTGTCATTTAACATGTCAACCTTTATCCTGATACAAATATGCATAGCTAAATAATAAAACTTTAGGAAATGTTGTTTCAACTCTAAATTATGGCAGACCTCTATTCTAGCAAATGTAACAAAGTTCCAGTATTTTGAGGTAAACCAGCAAAATCAACATGTTTTCTCATCTAATAAGAGAGGACTAGAAAGTGCATTATTCATATACATGGGACTTGAGGAAAGACATGCTTATTTTTTTTCCTTTTATCCTCTCATTCTCATCTATTACACAAGCAGTATCAAGCCCCACACTAGACAGCCTATTTANTGTTCTTCTCAGTCAAGTTTTCCGGTTGTGACTCTGCTGCACTCATTGCGTGCCTGTTTAAAGGAAGACAAATTTAAACGTTCGCTAATTCATTGGTCTCATTTGACTAACGAACATGAAGCTGGATAGACACACGTCTGATAGTAGTCACAAGATACCAAATCTCTTACGTGTTTGCCTTGCCAATGTATTATTTAGTGAGTCATGGAGGTAAAGTATGCTTTCTGCCATACCTCTGGCTGTGCTGCGTGTGCTCACCTTACACTGCTTAGCAGTGGCAAAGGCTGGAGGCAACAGCTTTTGTTTCAGTGCTCTTTGGCAGTAAATGGAGCACCCGCCAGTAAAAAATAGTTGATTCTTAAGTACTTAGGAAAGGTTTGGAGAAAAATTGCAATTGATAAGTCAAACGGATAAGAAAGTACTATGTACATTCTGTATCATTCAAACCACGTAACGATACCACATTCCAATGCAGCTGGTTTTCTAAATAATAAACATAATTGCTTTTCAAGGGTTTCATTGTGGACCAAAAGTACATATTATAAATCATACAGGAAAAAACGGTAGAAGGATTTTCAAAGATCTTCCTCTTCCCTTCATTCAGTTTTTGTCTGCTATGTCACAGGGCTGTTACTTTTTTCTCCCCCCGCCCCAAATCAGTAATTGAATTGTTTAATCTCTAGAAGCTTTTGACCTTTCTAGCTATTTTTCCCATCAAGGGAATTACCGTAGCATGGATGCTAGCATTCCAATCTATACTGCTTATTGGCTAGAACAAATTAATTCAAAGAAGGAAATACATATAAAATGAATAATTTAAAATCTTAATACTTGTTAATTGCAGGTAACTTGGCAATTGAGGAAGATACTCCTGCTCAGTTTAAAAAAAAAAACCCAAACCTTAGAATCTGCATGAGCCAAGCTTCTTATAAAGGCAACGCTGACATCTCTTTACCTTTTAATAGAGAATGGTAATTGTATGACAAATGCTGAGAAGCATCACTTTCCACTAATGGCAAGCTGTGCATTTCCATCTCTTGTTACGTGTTTGTGGAAAGTCAGACACAAATACTTACAGGCATATAGCTTCCACTTAAAAAGGCCTCTTTCACCTAATCTTAAGTGCTAGGAAAATTGGATGGTTATGACACACCAGCATTTGTATTACAAATCATAAATAAGTTAAAATGTACTTCTAGTATTTAGCCCTTTATTCAATTCTGACTGTTGCTTCAAAATCCCTTTAAGCAACAGTCAGTGCTTCTGACACCAGATATATGAACAGCAAGAGTGAATGTTTACAAACTCCCTTCGTGGCCCAGTTTAGAGTTGCAAAATAATTTCAGTTGCCAGGGACCTCTGTAATTCCCCTAGTCCTGCCTCCTTTTCTTCTCCTCATATACAGCTATGTCCTGTGTCTATTCCTAATTTACGTGTCTTTTCATTATCTTTGAGAGAGTCCTCAGTCCACATCTGTCACGATCAAACGTCAGCAGGTGAAGACTGCAGTCAAGAGATACTGCCTTCTGACCTGCCCATCGCCACTGTGGGCAAACACAGCCGAATTTCAGGGTTGTTGGGCCACCATCTCCATGGGTGGGCATATGCAAGTCAGCACAACCAACCTGGCCTCCCAGAACTCCTTTTCCAAAGAGACCAGCCAGGAGCACGTAAGTCAGAACCTGTTCTGTAACTTCTCCCTAAATGACTTGGTGTCCTTAGGGACATGTTTTTGGGTGGACTATTCAGTAGATAATAAAAATATGCAAACACAGGCAGCACCTGTTTTTCATTGTTACTCTCAACTACTTGGCTAACTTCTCTCTTATAGCCAGCTGGGCAGAAGTGTTCAATCAATCAGCTCTGGCATGCCACGCTTGGTTTTCTTTCTCTCTTTCTATAGTATAATGGAGACTTTTCTGGCTTTCAGGCTAAAGCTCCTTGTCCAATAGAAAGTTTAAAGGACTCTTCAGCGAAGTACAGGGTACACTAAGGATCCACTCTTGTGCCACATGTTTTGACTCATTAAAAAGACATGAACTCTTACTTTAAAAACTGCAGGCCATGAAAAGTACAAAATAACAAAGTAAGTAATTTAAAAAAACTGCAAAATACCGTTCCCTCCCCCACCTTTGAAATTGTAACAAAGCTTATACTGGAATAAAACTTACTATGCTGCAAGTTTATTATACATAACCCATGCTTCAGTCTGGCGTTTAATGCAAGGTGGTTAAATCTGTGTGCAGAATCTCCTCTATCCTGCCCTTGACAGTTATTTATATTTCTATGTACTTGGTACATGGGATTGCCAAATCACCATGCAGGCTTTTTTCCCCTCTCAAGTTTGATCATGGCTAAATGACTACAAGGCAACAGAGAATTAGGCCCTTTGTTTTATAGTGTGTTTTAAACTGAAGGTTCGGAAAGCTCATGGTGAATATTGCTGAGCATGAAATCCCTGTCCTGAGGCTCATCCATCTCATTTCTACGCCTCCATAATTCACACCAACTCCCCCAGTTCTGTCCTTGTGAACTAGTATAACGCTCATGTATACTTGTAAATTGTCTCTTCTAACTGAACAGTCTAACTGCTGTAACTATAGAGGAATTTATTGCATTTAGCTTTTGCTTTAGAAAATCTGTTTAACCTCTTCTAAACTTTTTAAAATTAGAATTATGTTTTAAAATGAGAATTTACTTGATCACAATCTGCTTATCATCATTGCTGATAACTCTTACTTAAAGCACAGTCATTGTGAGACTATTTGATGTACACATCAGTCCTCTGGAAGTGGCTTTTTTTAGTTAACCTATTCTTTGTAAATGGGAAATTCGGAGAGAAATCCTACGTAGACATCTTTGCTCCTACAGAGAGAGAATCGGGAAAAGAAGTTTGTAATTATAATGACATAACTGGAATTAATAAAGCAACTTGGTGCTCATGGATATGTTAAAAAGTGATCCAGAGATGCACATTACCTGTCTACATTCGGGTACCATCTGTTCTGTATTTGTATACAGCTGACAGCTAATAAATGTCCTTGGGAATACACTGCAGGGGGAGGGCGCAGAAAAAGAAGGTTTTAATGTTGAGTTTTAACCAAAGACCTGTTGCTTGAGTCTACATAATTATTACTGGGTTAGATGATGTATTTCAGAATAGGAGTCTGCTTTTTTCTACGCAGATCGAGCCAGTGAAATGGAAGTAAGGATTTTATAACCTTGTCACTTTAGCCAGTGTTCTGGGAGCTCTGAATTGCAGCCACATGTAACTGTTCTGGCTCCATCTTGGCAGGAATATATGAATCAGCACAGAAAGCAGTATCGTTTTGTGAATGTGTGAACAGAGCAAGCCTTGGCAACACTTGTTAAATGAGTGAAATTCCCAGGATCATGGCGTGATTCACTCAGATTGGATAACTCTTTAATTGGTCAGTTATTTTCAAACGGAAAAATTGCAGCTGGCTAGCTTGTTGGTAGGAATGTGTTATGAGTATGTTAATAATCATTCTATTATTATAATTCACCTAAAATAACCCTTCTGTGATTTCAGGGGACAGTAGCATCCATTAAAAACACAGCTGATGACAGTGGATGCTCACCCCTCTGAGAGCAATGATCACTGTGCTTAATCACTCACCCTCCATTACAGGGACAAATATTTAGGATGCCTTAATCTTGCTCTTTACATCTTTCAGGAATGACTGGTGAAATGCCATATGACATTCTTTTCAGCGTGGTGGATTTTTGCATTATACTGCTGTATCTAGGCCAGCAAGGAGCTTCATGCTGAGGGATCATGAAACAAGAATATTTCAGTCATGTTTACCATCTTTCTGAGACTATCACGAGAAGGACTTCTGGTCAAGTTTTCCACATGAAAACAGTATTATTGAAGTATATTGTTTAAATTATTTCTGTTCCTCTAATAGGTAGTATTTGCCATAAGCCTTCATATAGGAAAACAACGGTTTCAGTGGCGCAGTTATGATTATTGTGAATATATGAATATTTATTATTATTACATCACATTATTATTATGAACCTAGGAATATCTCCTGGAAGTACAGGCATCTTGCATTTGTTCTCCCTGTAGTTCAGTACTTGCTTTCTGGGCAATATTAAATTTAGCTTTCTTCCTTTTACTCTGATGTGGTACAGAGAGTCATTCTTTTCTTGTTCTATTGTAAATATTATTTTCTTACTCTGTGGCCTATGTGCATACAGGCAGGAAAAAGCATTTGAGAGGGCAACAGCACATGGGAGCTTCAGTGTGTTATAGAGTCGTGCATGTTGGAATCAGTCAAGACAGTTGGCATATGTAGCCTTGGATGTCCGTTTTGACAGTATTAAACAATTTGAAAATGATTGGGTGATATGTATGAAACAGAGGTGAGAAAGGTCCCAGTTTGTTGAGGGAAGCGGAGATCAAACCAAGTGTGTGGACGGGCCCTGAGCGGACCTAAGCAACTCACAAAAGCTGAGTACAAAGACTAAGACGGGGTAGTCCAAGGTGCATAGGATAACATCCAAGCAATAGAAAAATGAACTGAATGAAATATTAGTATCAAGACAGACCTTAAAGACAAAGTCAAGGAAGAAGGCAAGTGCTGAAAAGCTGAAGCAGTACTTTGAGATACTCAGTGCACAGAAAAAAGGTGTATAACCTTACTAGGATAGTGAGTACACATGGCAAAAGGTATCTAAAACTCACCTTAAGCAAAATGTTAATGACAGAGAAGGCATATCCACAGTTGATCATGCTCGTATTAGGAGTGAGGTATTTATATCTTGGTGTTGACTGATGTGAAAGGTACATAATCTGATCCACTTTTGCTGCCACTACAGTTAAACATAGGGAAATATCTTCTGACTTATGATGAGAAGGTAAAATCTTGGTAGGGATCACTTCAGAATGGTATCTTCTGAAATGAGATATACAAGGTTATTAATTTTTCCTCTCTTTTACACCTAATTAATCTTTTCATCTCTCTACTAGGGATTTAAGGTGAGAAAGAAGGCTTGAGAGTGTCCATAGCAGTGACTGGGGTCTTCCTTTGCTCTCTCCTAAGAACAGGAATTTCCTACTGGGAATACTATGTGGAAAAAAGAATTTTTTTTTTTTTTTTTTTT
>WAAD01037782.1:17282-40291 GCA_013389945.1 Fregata magnificens
TTTTTTTTTAAAAGATGAGGTAGGGTGGGGGCTTTTTTGGGGGGCAGATTTTTTTTTTCTTCTTTTGCTTTTATTCTGCCACAAAACAGCAGGAGCACTGGAGTAAGACATCTTATTTTCAATAAAGTCTTATGCCCAAGAGGCATAAATAGGTTCTGTGACATTATTATTTCAGTGTGTAAGCAACAGGCCTTACAAACCCCACTAAAATTGGGAAGCAAATAAAATGTGAGACATATATGCCTGAACCTGTGCTGTTAGATGTGTTTATTATGGGACCTCATAGAATAGGATATTGCTGTAAATGTCTGCACATCTCTGTTTAGAAGTGATTGCAAAGGTTAAAGAGAAAGACAAACAGAAGTGAGTTAAGGAAGATAGAAATTCTCTTCTCTGATTGACACATTCTTGATTAGGTACCTCAAAGATTCACCAGTTCATATGCTGGAGGATCTAACAAATAATGAATCTATATAAAAATGGACCTGAGATGACATTTATACTGAAAAATACTTCTGTCAAAGTTGGGATTCTCCTGGTTGCACTGTAATTTTCCAGACATCTCCAATATCTATTTTTGAGGGTTCATTTAAGATTCTTGCACTTTCTGTGCATTGTGGTCAGTACATCTTCATAATTCACAATGGTTGAACCCTGATTTACAGGTGCTAGATGATTAATTGGGGAGCAGGCATCTTAATAAGAAAGCATAATAAATAAGTTGTTACGGTTTTGAAAATACTGATACTACATTAAGTAGAATGAATAAAAATCCTATATCTGATATGTGAGGACAATCTAATATTAGTACTCTCAACTATAACTGATACTACAGAAAGCTGTAATTTCGCTACTGTGACGAACAGTAAGGCAAAAACCCCCTCAAACCCACCCTCCAGCCAAACAAAGAGACTTAAGCAAAATATCTCTTATTTCTTTTAGAGAAGAAAAATAGCTGTGGGAGTGGGACCTTTGGGAACAGTTGTAGGGTTGTTAAGTTTCAGGTTTGGATTTTTTTTTTTTTTTAAATCTTTAAAATTTAAGAACAAGATCAAATGAAAGCATGCTCTGAAGTTAGAAGGGACAGTTGCATGCTCTAAAACCTCCTGAACTCCAAATGCTCCTCACGCATCCACATATTCTCCCAAATGCAGTGATTCTTTTGGGTGTCCAGAGAATTGAGGAGGAGATATCAACTGTTGAGATGTTTTTCTTTTCCTTTTTTTACTCCATTCAAATGCATATCAACTTACACAGCTTTTTAAACCTTTGAAATAATTATTATTTTCAACATATAACTGCAGAGCAAGTCCAATTGTTTTGTACTAGCAGTAGATTTTCTAAAAATTGACTTTAAAGAGTATGATATTAACGGGCATTCTGAAAGAGAAGCTGCTGAGAAAGTTCAGATAACTCTCATCTGCTCTTCTACTAGATGTGTCAGAAAACTACAGCCCTTTTCCAAAGTAATAAGCTTAACAAAGATAAGCTTTACAGTAGAGACTAGAGGCAAAAATTAGGATACTTCGGTCAAGGGACAGGTTTGTAGCCTCAGGATTGGCAAACACTGACTTGGAAAAACAGCTGTTATTTAAAACATTTAAGTATTCAGGATTGCTGACAGCTTTTATGTTTTAAAGTAGCCTGGAACAGATTTGATCTACCAGTTTATTACTTTTTCAGTCTTACAAATGCAGTTTCTATGGTCTACTTGAAACAGCACTGCAGCCTGCTGCCAGTGCGTTCTGCAAGGAACCTCTCTCTGTCCTTTGTCTCCATTGGATTTGCAAGAGCACTATCAGAAGGAAATGACAGCATTTAGTATCTCATATAAATAAATCTCTTTTCCTCTGCAGCAAGAACTGAGCTTGACTGCTTGCTTCTGTCATCTTCTTGTCTTTGGGCTACACTTCTCACTTGGACAGTGGAAGAGATTTCTTTACTAATAGTAGCAGAAATAAATTGTTTTTCTCCTGGAAAGAGAGAGCGCTAATACTGTCTAAAATTCTGAGGAGAGAACAAAGGGTTTCTTGATACTTTCTCAGATGTACTGCTGAGTAAGCAGGGAAAAAAAAAGGAGACATCATGTTTCCAGATGGTTTTTATAAAACACCTGAAGTCAAAATTAAGCTAGAGTAAAACACAATATTCTTTTTCAGATTGTTACATTTGCATTCAAATGCATCCATATTGTACTGTTCAGTTTTCAATTATGTGCACAGAGAAGTCAGTAGGTTGTAGGAAATTACTGAATCTTGTGAAAGAAACTTGGCAAGAAGTTTTCAGGGAGTGATTATGACAAGTTCTACAGGTCAGAGTAACAAGCACATGTAATGGGGCTTTTAGAAGGAAAAATTGAAGGAAGGAAGACATTTCAAATACCATTATCAATGAAGATAACAACAATAGGAGTAATTTTT
This sequence comes from Fregata magnificens, assembly GCA_013389945.1. Taxonomy (NCBI): domain Eukaryota; kingdom Metazoa; phylum Chordata; class Aves; order Suliformes; family Fregatidae; genus Fregata; species Fregata magnificens. Next base: position 19,703 of record WAAD01037782.1, read on the forward strand.
AACCTGGAGGAGTTCTACTAAGGAGTGAACATGACATCGCATAACTGAAAAGAAAAAGCCATAGCTAAATCAACTTTGAAGAATCCTTGTTCAGTAGGACTTTATAGCCCTACAGTGATGAGCTGCTGGAAACAGAGTTAAAACCCTGACATTCAGAGTCAATGAAAAGCATACATCAAGCAATGCTGAGTAAAACACATACAAATCATTAATGTGTTCTGTTGTTGTTGCTGGTGTGTTTTATTTAGCTTTCTCTCTTCCCATAAAATTTCTACTTTTATGGATAAGATATAGGTAAGTGGTAAAGAGCAGTATCGGGAAATAAAACGTAACTTAAATTCTTATTTATACCTCTTTCTTAATCCATGTTGTGCCCAGAAACATAAGCTTACAAATCCAACAATAAAAAGAAGAAACTAAATATTCTCAGCTTCCTTTGAACAGTTTGTGGAGCCCTTCTAGTGCACTGTTTTCATTTCTTGTCCCAGCAGAGAGGGGGATTAGACCTTATAATAAGGACAGAATGGTTGAAGAGATTGTCCTTTTTATTGGCTTGCTCTGGTTGTTAAATGTGACCATGAGAATTGTAAAATCAATGAAATCCTTTCTTTTATATCTATCTGAAGCAAACTGTTCCTTCATTTTATTTAGATGTTGTGTAGTCACACTGCTCACACTGCAACTGCAACTTAGGAGTGTACATCTAAAATCTCAGGTTGGTTCAGTATGAATGCTTGTTAAGATGATCTTTCATATAGAATTACAGTCCTTTTTACTGAAACTGTCATTTAAAAGCAGGTTGACTCTTCATGTGCAACTTGAAGTACCAACATAAGTAAGAAATTTTAACAATGGTTGGGTTTTTTTGTTTGTTTTGGTTTTGCCTGGAGACCACTCTTGTGAGCCTTGAACTGACTTCCACATTCTTGCGGCTAAATGTGTGGGGTGCTAACTTGTCTTCACTTTGTCTCTATCCCTGACTCTTTATGCCAAATGAAATTACAAATTTTACCATATCCATGTGATGCCATAGTGCTTCTTCCAACCATGTTTAATTAATGGTAACTGGCTTTTCTCTAGAACCAGAGCAACCCCATCACCCTACCCCTTAAGAGGAATGTTTCCTTGGGCACAAAGGCATCTAGTTTAATTTGCTTCATTACTGAGGCTGCCTGACTGGAAGAGACAAGGTTTATGGTGTGCACCTTCTAGATGGTGGTGGGGAGATTATTATTTGTTTGCTCTCTTCTAGGTCTTTCCATTAAATTTGTTGGGGGAAGAGATTTGGAGATTGAAACGCCACTACAGTTTCACTTTCCTGCCTCAGTGAAGCATTTTCCCTCCTTTCACCTTCTTCCTCATTGAATAGTTTCATAAGTGACATTATATTTGTTATGCTGCCATTGCTCTAATGGAGGACCTGTTTTCCAGTATATGCAATGATGTAGGATATTGTTTCTGAATGAGTTTTGTTTATAACTTCAGTAGCTGCTTATACTCCTCTCTCAGTTAAGCCTGATGTATTCTTATTGTTAAGAAAGGCAATCATAAATTCTGTACTCTGTCTTTTAATACAGCAGGACAAAGACTTCTTACCTCTTGGCTTAGGAAGACACATTCTTTTGTGATTACTAATCAAAATGATGGCCAATTGACTTTTGTTAGCTCACCAAAGAAATATTCATTCTGTATAACCACAAGATAAGTAAGGTACTGGGAAGGGGGAAAGAGCGTGTGCTCTGTGAGCCCTTACAGAGCAGCCTCCCCAGCTCCTACAAGAAAAGGACAGAGATAACAGGAAATGGTAGATCTAGGGCATGACATATGTCTAGGGCCTGCATTAGAAGGTGTAAGAGTGCTCTCTGGTCTGCTTACACAGAATGAATATTTCTTTGGTGACTTGGGGTAGAGGGAATAGTGGGCCTATCCTTTCAGCAGCACTTTGATTTTATGCTCATTTAACCTGGTCATGAAACAATATCCACAGTCTCATTGATTTTTCCATAAGACCTCCCACCTTGCAGTTATGTATCCAATTTAAATCTTAATTTTTTCTGCTCTATTTTCTTTCTTCTTGTAATACAGCTTCTAAATACATTATCATTGTTGCTTAAATCTGTCCAGTACGTGTCGACTGTCAGTTATATATCTTCTCTTTCATCCTTTAGCAAGACTACAAGCTGCTAGGTATTTTACATTTTTCTCAGAAATTAGTTCCTTTCCAAGTCTTTAATGATTTTTCCTGTTCTTTTTTGAAATCTCTCCAATTTGCCAGTGTCCCTTTTTTTTTNTGATACTTTGTCTCCACTTCTGAAGAGAAAAATTGTCTGCTAAATGACTCAGTGCAGTGACTATATAGGCTTGAGTTAAAATTGCTTGGAGGAGTGGATGAGTGAACTCATTTTTGTGTGCAGAGGTTCACAATCTGCATATTGGCATTTTTACTGTCACTCCCTGGTAGTTTTGCTTTCAACTCCCGCTCTGCATTTGCTTTCATGGAGGAAAAATATTTTACAAGAAAGTGATAAGTTTTCTGCAGTGTGTTAATAACCACAGTGGAGCCAGTGGTCCTGCCAGGATTCAGAATTCTTTTAAAATTCGAGGACTGTTGTTTAGAGCGCATGGGGACATCATTTCAGACATTGGCATTGGTTTTGGTATTCAAAAGAAACCTTAAAAATCAACCAAGAAGTGTTTAATATCAGGATCGGGATTTTTAGTGAGCGTCTGATTAATTTATCTTGGAGCTTCTCTTCTGGCCCTTCCTTGCCTTCCCAAACTGTACAGAGCACTGGCACTATTGTTCTGGGGCAGCTGTACTTTGAGTGTGTCTCCTAAACGTTGTCAGCTGTGGTAGGCAGTCTATACCACAGTGCCTATTTTATTTCTTTATTGCTACAGTCCTTATTTTATTTACTGGAAAAATAAAATATTGTTGGCATTCATACAAACCTAATACAGAGTAGTTAGAAATAATTTCCTTGGTTTCTCTAACGAAGTTTACGTTCAGAACGCTTCCAACAAGGAGACTAATAGGGAAAATGCTAATAAGGAAAGACTAATAATTCTGTCAGTATGTCCTTCCTTTTAGCTCAAGGCATTGTGTTGCCCAGCTAAGTCATTCACAGGCTGGGATGTGTAGCTACCTGAGGATTGTGGCAGGGAGAATACACCAGAGCGTTTATCTTAAAAACTTTTAAATAAAAGTCTGGCTTATGTAACAGAATAAAGCTTTTAAAAGAGAAAGAGAGCTAAGGCATTAATATGCAATATTTTCAGGTGAATTTGGTAATTTGTGGTATGTACTCCTAGTCCTGTATTTGTGTGACCAACATTTGCCCTGTTAGGGGCATAGCCCAAACTGGCAATCAAGGAGGTGCAGATTTTTAAATGAAAAAACCCTACCAGCTTACCAAAAGTATATTAGATCTGGAAGGCCTTCCCCTACTTACACATGGGCCTGCCATTTTATGGCAGGGGGCCACCATTTTGTTCTCCATCACAACCCACATCTCTTCTGGTGACTGGCTGGCAAGACCGGCCGCCCCCACCCACCCAGGCAGCGGCGCGTCAGGAGAGGAAACCCCAGTCCTAGCACACAGGGAGGCCGCCACTTTTGACAGCATCGTTCCCCACATGGCTTTGAGCGATGGAGAAGGCTTTTTCTATAAGGATTTTTTGTTTGTTTTTTTAACATACATTATCCAGCTAGACTGGGATGGAGACTGATTTGGTATTTGGCTAAGGGTTTTGGTGTAAATGACATATCCTGCCTTGTAAGAACTAAGCCATGAAGGCCATGGGAACAGAGCAACTCATCCCCTCCCACGTGTACAGGCCACAGCGCCTCATGCTAAAACCGTTCGGTTACCAACGACTGCCAAAACACCCACATCTACAAAGCTGTTGGGAAGCTGGGATTGTTGTCAGCCCAGAACTTCGCTGCTTTTAAATGCAGAGAGTTTGAGCGGTTTAAAATTAGTTCATTGAAACCGTAATCAAATCCATTTATATCTATCTGAATAAGTACTTTGTTTGCCAGGCTTGACAGCAGTTGGGCCGCTTGCAGTGTGTATGCCCAAATCCTCTAGGAGCAGAGTGTTTGATTATAAGCTCTCTGCCCTGGAGATTGTGTTTCTGTAATGTTTGTAAAGAGTCTGATGCAAAAGTGTTGTAAGTCTCCTTGGAGTTTCTAGGATTTGCTGTTGTTTTTAAAAAACAACAACAAAAAAAATTATAAAATGAGACTGATGAAATGTGAAATCTGGGGACCAGCCTTTTTACAGGCATTGTTATTCAACTTATTATTCATAATGTAAACATGCCATTAGCGTGCGACTGCTAAAAAAAAATCTGGTTAGTTTCATATGAGAGAGATGCACAAACAGAAAAAAATTGACTGCAATATCTGTTTTCTATTTTATCAGTGGATAGGTAGTGTCAATTTTTTTCATATTTGTCACATTAGGAAATTTCTTACATAAAAGAAAAAACCTAAAAACTGGTTATGTGTAGAGTCTTTTCAAGAAAAAAAAATTCTCAATTTAAGCTCCTGTATTTAGATAATTTAGTGAGAGAGAACGACAGCATAGCATAAATTCAAAATTTGACTTTAATATGCCTTAGGGGAAATGACACTGCGGAAAAGGGGTTTTTTTAGTTAAAAAATAGGAATCATAAGATTCTGTGTGCCACAGTAACATTTTTTAATAATGCTGCTGTTATTGACATTAGTAACTGCTGTACAGTGATAAGAAATAGAATACTACACTGGTCTGGTAGAGTTGTGCATATCATAACATAATGCTCTGTGAATAAGCCCCACTACTTGTTGTGTGCTCATTGTGTGCTGGACTTGTCAACATCCTTAGCAGCAGGTTTGTGTTAAACACGAGGTGTAACAGGTGCTTTTTAAGTAAAACTATAAAATTATTTTCCTAAATTACAATGCTTTCATTTTTGTGAAATCTCTCATTTTTCAGAGATTCCAGGAGTTCTCTGAAATAGCTCCCAGAGTTGTTGAAAGTGAGAGATACCCTTCAGGCAACAATATTGTAGTACAGATTTCTGACAGTCTTTGAGCTCTACCATCAGTAGATCACTTGAGATGTCAGCAGTGTGTATGTTTTCTGTGTGAGACACCAAAATGTCAGGACTTTGAGGCTCCTTGAATGCTTGAAATTTAACCCCATTAGTAAAATGCTGATCCAGTTAGGTATGCAATAAAAGTACTGCCAGAATCTACTTATCTACAGCTCTGTACTGTTCTCTTCACTTGCTAATCCTTCAGTGGTGAGATGCAGCCTTCTTGCTAAAGAACATTCATGTTTCACCCGGATTAAAATTTTTAAAATATTCATGAGAGACCCAGAAATTTTGCTGACACTGTTTTTAGAGGAACTAAATGCTCTGGAGCACATATTGAATTGTACGTGACTGCTGTGGTAGAAAAAAGCCACCTGGAGACTTCTTTTTTTTCTGGGCTCCATGACAAATTTTACGTCCATCTGCACTTCAGTCTTACAAGAATATAAATATCGAACTATTTTAACTTGCAGCCAGCTGGAAAATATATACTTTATGAGAAGAATGACATTATTTAACAGTACTGTATCCATAGGTTATGGATCTCATGTGGCTAATAAGCTTGAACCCTACACTGTATCCAGTATTACATTATTGAAAAACTTGTCTTTTAGAAAAGTTTTTAGATTGTGTCCTTGCTTTATGAAGAACTCAAAAAAAAAGAAAGGAAAAAGTTCACCTCACGTATGCATGTAGGTAATACTTAAAAGCCATCTGGATTTAGAAATTATGGGTTTGTTTCTATTGAAATATTAATTACCTATTTATCCACACAGAGCCCGATATAATTTCAGGGGAGTGAGAGGAAAACATTCTATCTTCTGGTCAGCATTAATCATCCTTACTTCACCAAAGGAGTCATCAGCTCTGGGGTTGTCTCTGCGTCAGCAAGGAAAGTGTTTCTTTGTAATACAAAAAGCCAAACCACCTTGTCTGGCAAAATGATATTAGTTGGAGAAAAATAAGTAATTTAGGAAAATACAGTTTAACAAGGAGGAAAAAAAAAAGGAAAAGAACAAGGTGAAAAGGAGAATAGGAACTGTTCACACATGGAGAATAGGGACCAAAAAGAGAAAGTCAATTAATGAGTTAAGAGACAGGCAGCTGTCAGTGCTGTGGGATTCTGTGATTTCTCTCATCTGCTAGCTTTCTTGTGAACAGCAAAGAATGGTAGGGCTAAAGTATATGCCTGTATAGAAAGTTGAATGCATTTTCAGTGCAGAGATAAAATATCCCTTTGTTGTTGTTGTGCCCTCCTACTTGACCCCCCAAAGCAACACAAACACTAAATTACAGAAGTGTCTCTAGCAAAATTTTGCTGTCAGCATTCTAGGAGTCATGACTTCTGCAGAGAGTTTCTGCTCCTCTTGCTGCAGTTCAGACTTTTTACCTATGATACTCATTGCCTAGGAAAAATAATGTGTGGCAATCTCATTAGTTCTTGTATAGTCTTTTCTCCTTCCAGATGTTCCTATCTACCTATATTTTCAATGTAAAATCCTCCTTTCCAGCTCTAGTTGCATTTTACCTTTGCTGATATCAAGCTGAGTGGTTCTTCTACAGCCTCTGCTTCTCTAATAATGACTCTCCTGAGTTTACTTTGAGTGTATTTTAATTGTCCTTTAAAACCAGAAATCATGTAAAAGTCTGCAGCAGAAGGTCCCTCTCTCAGGCTATTTTGTCTCTTCAAACATAGGTCAAGATATTTTCCTTCATTATGGTCTAAAGAAGATAATAATTAAAGGCATCTAAAGTCTGTATTAATGCAATGGTAAGGACTCAGATTGCCTTTGAAAGCCAGAAAGTTCAAAATATATAATTATTAGGATAGTGATGTTATTATATATGTAAAGGTAGAGTTATATCACACAGCAAAAAGTAATGTCATGTCAAGATCATTGGAGTGTATATTTGAGAAATAAGTATTTCTGATTTATTTCATATAACTCCGCAGTCTTAATGTATCATTAATACAGATTTTCACATTTAAGCTCTCCCATTTTTAATAAATTGAATAGGAAAGGGCTAAAAGATGCCATTAAGTTTCATGAAGGGCTTAGGGCAGCCTTAAATGCGTGTATAGAATTAAGTATAGAAGAAACTCATTTTATCTGTCCTTATTAAGTATTTCTAATGGAGTTGTCGGTCTAGTATGAGTCAGTGTGATTAGGTAGCATTAATAATGTCTTAAAGGGTCTTTTTTTGCTATTCTTTGATTTCAGATGATCTGTACAGTAAGAATGCTGCTTGGGTAGGTATTTCAAATACTGTTTCTTTTACATCCTTTATTCTTTCTTAATTGTCCTTCATGTCAGCAAATAAAAATTCTGATAACCTGCTTTTGTTTATGTTATCCCTATTTAATTTAACACCCTTGTAAGGGTTCCAGGATGAATATTAAGAGAAGGATATTAAGCTCCTTTGAAGGAGAAGGGAGTCTGTTGGTGGAAAAGTAGTACCTGAAACGGCTACTTGCCACATGAAGAGGATACAGCAGAGTGTGTGTTTCAGCTTAAAAGAACAGAAGTGGAGTGTATTTCCTATTGATTTCTTCTGCCTGCTTGCTTTCTGTGTGTGCATGTTCTTGATAAGCATCTTATCTAAAGAGAACTATGGAGTATGCCAGACACTTTATGGGTTTTTTTTGTCATGTGGCAGAGGTATATCTGCAACAGAATAGAGCACATTTACCAGTGCGTCTTTACCTGAAACATCAGAGTTTTCCAGGGAACCAGCTTAGGTAAGGGCTGATTCTTCACATACACTTGGAAAACACTGAAGTCTCAGTTCTTACTGCTGTAGTTATGAAGTACACCAGTGGGTACCCAACTGAAGAGTGTGCAGAACCAGAGAAGCCTAATTCAAGCTTTGCTTATGAAGGTGTGTTAGTAATAGTTTTAGGCAAGTAATTTATGAACAAAGAAATTAAATCAATATCTAAATAAGTCTTGCTGAAATTAGCATTTGCTTAAATGACCTTGCACATAATGGGGGGCACCAGCACGCTCTGTCTACATAGGAATAATTGTTGCTGTATTTGTTTTTCCATGTGCAGTTATTAAACTCAGAAAGCATCGGTCTTTTTGCCTCTTAGCCTGTGCTGATAGTGAAGATATTCTAGACATCCATGAGGTGATTCTCTTAGAGCTAGTTTAGCTACCAGCACAGTGAGTGTAGTCCGCATGAAGTGCTTTGCTGCCACAGGCAGATCGCATCTTCTAACGCTTTAGAAATGTGTCTTCAATTCTTCCTCTGTAGAATAGGAATAACGTTAATTCCCAATCACATGTTGGAAGTGGCACTGTGAGGATTAACCAGTTAATATTTCTACAATACTCTGGTGTTGAAGAGGATAATGTTTATGCGTAATGTTATTGGCTGATAGGTGTGATTCCAAGCTATGACTAATGGCAAAGCAAAATTGTTATTCCCACATTGCCATTAGGGTTGAACATATTATTTTAACATGTCCTCCACCCACAGAAATTTTTCAGTCTCTTCTAATTTACATGGAGACTGGCATTTTACTAACAGCTTTTTAGGAAAATTGAGAGTATTGAGGAAAAAGAAGCTTGGTGCAAAAGAATCATATTGCATTGCCAGCCGCGTAGCATCAAAATTGCAAGTTAGAAAACAATCTAACTGTTAAGGAGTTAAAAAAGAAAGTAAGCATCTATTTGAAGGATGCAGTACAGACCATAATTATACATAACTGCCAGTCTCCAAGCCAAGCAGTGTTCCAGCAGAAAGAAGGGGAACAGTTCAGCATGTAAAGTCAAAAACTGAGAAAAGATGTAAAGGTTATTAAAGCTAGCTAAAGAAAGTATTCTCCAAGTTTGCTTGGCTTGAGTAAGCTTAAAGCTCAAACATGGTGATTTAGGGGCCGCCTAATCTCTTTTCCTTATTAATATTTGTCCTTTGAAGGTAACTTGAAAATTCACAGTAATGAAGACCTTCTGTATTAATTCCAGTATCAAATTTTCATATTCTCAGAAAGCAAAGGGCTTGGAAAAATCTTGGAAACTGCAACAGGAAAAGAGATTGAACGAGCAAAAAGTAGGATACATGATAACTAATGGGGCAAGACTGAGCAAAAAAATGAACATTTGAGCTTTGCAGTCCCATTTTATTCCCAGACCAGTTTTATGCCAACCCACTATAGTTTAGAGCAGTCTTGGAGATATTCTAGACTCTTCCAACTGGCCTCTAAATAGCTGCCTGCCAACAGAGAGAAAGCCCAGCAGTGCCCCTTGTGCTTCCTGTACTGGGGCTGGGAGCTGGAGTAAAAGGGCCAGCTTTATGTCTGCCAGAGGGGCTCTGTGCCAGTTCTGCAGTCATAAGGAAGTTCTCAGCTGAGGAAATTGAGTGGGTTTCTGGTCTCCATGTGGCCAGAGCAACACAAAGAGATCCAGACAAATGGAGAGACTGAGCTTTTTGTTCTTATATCTATATATTTGATGCATTTTGTGCTATCTTGTTTGGAAGTAAATCCAGGCACGTACAGAAAAGAGCTGGTCCAACACGACTTTATTGCCAGAGCTCCAGCAGCTTGCTTAATACTGTGTAACATTTTATGAGTTATTGACAAATTCATTGTTGGGGTTGTCAGGCTAACCATATGGTTGCCTTTAGAGGAATGTACCAGTTTATTTGTTGGACCAAATTTTTGATTGGTTAAGACATTATCGGTTAGCTGAGCTTCGAGTTTAGTTATCTCAGACACTGCTCTTTACTAGAGCAGCCTCCAGGCTTTCAATGACAAAGACCTGAATTGAACTTAAGTTCAGGAATTTACCTTAAAAGTGTCAAGTGAACAGCTGTATTAGATCACTGTGGAGATTTCACTCATCTCCCTGGTGAATATGCCAAGAGGGATGATGTTGCGGTGTGTTCCAGAGATATTAGAAACTTGGCTTCAGGTTTAACGTGTTTTTCTTTATCATCCTTCCGTGGTAGTACCTAAGAGGACATAATTTATGCAATGTGTCAAAACTTAGTGGATTTATTTTGACTGTCTGATGTGATGCCTCTGTAGTTCCTCCAATTTAGCAACATTACTGTTCTGACTACCAATTTAGATTCCTACTAGGAAAAGAGGATCAAAGACTTTTATACCACTGCTTTTCTTCTTGGTCCCTACCCATTCTGGCACTCAGGCTATAAGCAAAAATGGGAGTGATGAAGACCTTGCACGTGTTCTGTGGCTGCAAGGGATTGCCTTTCCTCCTTCCTCTCGTCTCCTCTGTGGTGTGTTTTGTAGACATCTGAAGGCTGCTGCAAGTTGTTTGTTTGGGTTTTTTTCCCCCTATCCTTTCGGATGCCGAGAGAGAGAGGACCATCTGCGTGGTGGTTACCAAGAATCATTTTTACATGATTTGAGACCCCTGTGCTATCTGATATAAATGGCCTTAGTGAACCTGTTCTCCAGCCATCTGGGTGAGGCTTTATATTTAACTATTTCATGAGCAGCAATAGCTTTTCTATCAGTTATGCTGTTCTGTAAACTCAGTGTGAGTGGCCTTCATGTTGTCTGAGAAAATATGCACATGGCATTGGATTCTACTGTATTTAAGGATGTTTTGAGCTCGAGTGTTGATATATTGTAGGCAGGTAGTACTTCAATATCAAAAGGATCATAATGAAAATTAAAGGTATTTTTACAAGATATGGTGGAAATGTTCTTGGACAGCTGAGGTATATTTAAGATAAAAGTGGTTTGAGTTGGCTATAGCAGAAGTACTGTAAGAATCTACTAAAGTAGAAAATACTATTTATATGAGTGAACTGTTGCCTGGTTTTGGCAATGCAAAAACACCAGTAAGATGTATATTGTGAAGTTAGATACTATGTCACTTGCCAAGTGTCACCTGGCACTCTTTGAAATACTCGGAGATCTGCTGATTTATTACTATATTGTCTGCTGCTGTTTATATGATCCATCGCTTGCTCTCCTTGAATGTCTAACAGCCCTCTGGGAATTAATGCTATATTTTTACTCAAGCTAATCAAAAGTTGGTATACAAAGTATTTCTGCTGTCAAGGGAGCTATAGCAAACAAGAAACACTGAACATGATGACTTGTATGTGCATCAGCTTCTGTATGCCATCTCTCTTTTTGCTTGTTCCTCTTGTTTTTCTGCCTCTAGAACAGTAATCGTCACAAAGTATTTCTTCAAATAATAATTATTTTTAAAGCTGAAACAGGAAGTAAATGTCACTGTACTTGTGACTAAGATAACAGCACAATGGGGCTTATCCTGAGATCTTAGAGTGGCCCCACAAATGTGCATTCTGAAAGCAAGGACAAGAGGCACCCTTCTCTAATTCCTCATCTGAAATTCTGACATTTTTCTGTTTAGGATACTTTTTTATAGGCACACAACAGACTGCAGCTATTTTGTGTATGGATTGTTCATTGTTAATTCCCTGCTTCCTGGTACTAATTATTAAAGCCCAAGTACTGCTTTTTAGCATGTTGATATTAAATATACATGCTGTTTGTCATCCAATTACCACTCAGAAACAGAAGTGTCTTGGATAATTAGCTTAATTCTTCTTTGATTGTTGGGTCAAGACAATTAAAATCTTTTAAAAATCTAAAAATAGTTAAGTATATGTAGCCCTGTCTCTCATGAGGTCTCCCCATAAAGTAAATTTTTCATTTATTTTTCTGTACTTCTAAGATGATAAAGCGAGCAATTCATTGTATATAAAAATGTCAATCTACCAGCTAAATAAAAGAATGTATATTTTAACCACACAGTGATTTTGAATGAAAAATGGCATTAGAGGGAAGATTAAAGTACCTCTAGAAACGCAGAATGATTTTATTCTCTGGTAAATAAAATTGCCAATTTTCTAATTGTAAAAAAACGCAACAACAAGCAAACAAACAAACCCCACAAAACAAACACCACCACCCCCAAAAAGCCAAAACCAAAAACCCCCCAAACTACTAGAAATATGAACAGAAATATTTTCTTTTTTAAATAGCTCCAAGACAATTGTGTCCCAAGAGAGACAGAGTTGCACATGACACTGGAAAATCTTGTGGTCTGAGCTGAAGACCGTGAAGGAGACAGTAAATGGAGATCTATAGAAAAATGCCACTTCTTGTACCTGCATTATTGGCCTGGGCCAAGAAGTCTTACTGGAAAACTCTTCTTCTGTAGAAAAAAAGGAAGATGGAAGTTTGGTCTGACCTCTGCAAGAAAAAGGTGTGTGTTCTAAAAAGATGCATCTGACAAAAAGTGATAAAGGTTTAATACTATGCATGCATCTGGGTGTGTGAGAAGAACTCACACAAATATTCATGTAAATAAAATGAACATTTGATATGCATGTACGTCTATGTTTGTATATGCATATGTGCCTGTATGTTTCTTGTATAAAACCAGAACTTTTTAGGGAATTGGAAAAACCAAAGAATAATAGGTGATGTGATGTATCTATAGGAAATATATGGGGAAATTCATGGAGGAGGAAGTAAAAGTTTAGATCTGTTCAACTTATCTGATTAAAATTCACCAAGATATGAAGTTATTATTTGGCAAATTTCAAGAGAGTCACTACAAGCAGGGTAGCTGATAATTTTGGTAGCTGATAAATTATAAGACATTTGTTATAGTTGTGCTGATCTCTAGGCTGATTTCCTGCTTCTGAGTGAATCTCTCGGGGGTAATAAAGCTATTTAGGTAGGTAGAGGAGATATAGATGGATAATGGGATTAGGGAGCAATGAAGGCATCATGACTCATCCATTCTCACTGAGGTCTCACAGCAGGAGTTTTACGCGAGGGGCACATCACAGTGGAACTTGCCTGTAAAAAACAAAGGCGTTTATCAGAGAGAAAAGCTGAGTCTAGAAGGCAGTTTCTTAAACTGTTGTTGAAACATTTTAATGTGTAGGATTGCCATACTCTTTCATATTCATTACTAATAGAAGCTGGGGCACGCTAAGAGACAGCCTGAAAGTACCATGCATAAAAAATCTGAAGGAAAGGGGATTGTTAGCTTTCCTATTTACATCTTCTATAAAAATGAAATGTGCAAGATGTTTGCATATCTATTCAACCTAAAATTGGTTCTTGTTTGTAGGTGCTTTCCTTCTCTTACTACTAAAATACAAGTTCATCTCATCTTCCATATTATATCAACAGTTTAAATATTTCTTGCAGTTACTAAATAGACTTGTGTTCAATTTGTCTTATACTGTTGATGGGTGATATGATTAATGGTGATCCTGAGAGCTTATGAGATATGAGAGATTATGAGATTAAATTCAGGTTTAAATATATTTGCTTCTTTTTTGTTTTGTTTCTGAATCACAAGTATGTCCAACAGGTTTGGGTTTAAACCTGTGAAAGGAAAGAAAGCGAAGGTAAGGAAAGGAGGGAAGTGCCTTTGGAACACTTCTTTAGGACCTAGCTAAGTTGTTCAGCAATGAAATTTGACTTTAGAGGCAGAAGGCCAGTTATAGGGACTTGTCATTGTAGCACTATTTGGTATAAAAATTTACTTTCTAGTACAGAAGTTATCAGTTTATAGTCTGAAATATTTTTTTCCCTTCATATGTGTCTGTATTCAAGCAACCAGTGTTTGTGTAGCTTAGCAATTTGGCAAACTCCAGTGAAAAGAGAAGCACTTTAAAGTGCTGCACGGACAGTGCATTGGAAGACATGTTATTTAGCTTAATGACTCAGCTTTGGTAAGATTTGGTAAGATGGCAACTCATTTTGTATATAATTCATTTTGTATGTCAGGTGGCTAAAGTGTCTTGTCCCATTAACGGTACCTTAATTAGACATTTCCATTACAAAAAATCTACCTATAGTTTCACAAGCATTGTGTTTTAATTTGTCTTTGAAGACAAATAACACATCCTAATTACTGAGCCAAATAAGGACCTGTTGAGTGACTCATACCAAATATAAAATGCTTGAACTTGAATCTTAACACTTATTTCTAAAAAAACTTCCTTTTGAAATATACTGCAGATTAGGTCAATGTTCTATTAATCTCTGTTAATTGGCGTACATTTTAATATGCAATTTTGCTAATGTGTTATGTTTGTAAAGATAAATTATTTCATTTGAGCCAAAGTTTATTTTAGATTATATATCCAAATTTTCTTTCTGAGGCAAGCTACACTTTGGGTTTCTGGTTTCCTTTCTTTTCAGAGGGATGGTGCTTATAGGTATGCAATCATTAGATATACTATCTGTCAATTCAGAAACAAGCCTCAAGGATTCCAGATGGTCAGCACATTTCCTGACACCAGAAAAGATGAAGAAATACAGTTCATATGGTTTCTTTAATCACTAAGCTTAAAAAGAAGAGAGGTGTTTTCCTAGATTTTTCCACTGAAGAAGCAAAGCTCAATGATTTTGCAAGTAATTATAAAGAGAATACCACATAAACTATGGAAATTTAGAATGCACACTTTGATTTGAAATGCAAGATAGTAAAATTACATCACTTGTGTGCAGAGACCTAAATAACTTATATTGTTATAAACAGATGGTGGTGGTGTTGATGGAATCATGCCTTCAGAAAAACTAATAACCAGATAATGAAGGATATCTTCACTTTCTGCTTTCCCAGAGCTATACCATACACTTCCAGGAAGATGTTTCAAATCCAGAAAAATTTGCTTTGAAAATGAACTTTTTCTTTTTTGTTTTTGTTTTTTTTTTTTTTTTTTTTTTTTTTTAAATGAGATAATATATTGGAATGCAAGTTACTTTGCATCCTCACTGTGTGCCTGACCTGTGCAGGGTAACAAATGTGCCGCCTCCACGTGTAGCTTGCAGTCCTATACAAGCAAAACTCTTGAGCATTCTGGAGCACAGGAATTTCTTTTACAATGTGTAATATCAGGCCATTTCCATATGCCTCTTTGGTCTTCTTGTGCTCAAAAGAATTTCAGAATAATTTTCAAAAGAATTTTTTCCTTTGAGCACAAGAAGACCAAAGAGGCATATGGAAATGGCCTTACACTACATGTTGGGGGGGCTATGCACAATGGATTTCTAGAGGTGTAGCAACATTGAAACACTTTTGATGACAGCTTAGCGTGAAATAATACTGCATGCTACCTTGTAAGGCACATGACAGTTATGGGAAGCAGGTGCAGAAGACTGTTTTCTGTCTGATAAGCTGTCCATCACTATGCTGTCCTGTTTATTTCTGAATGAACTTGTGAATATATAATGACCAAGTCTTCTGTGTTGCTAAAGACTGCAGAGGGAGAAAAAAATCATGGTTTAGTTAATTCACTAGACCAGGTTGTCCATGGTTTGGAGGACAGTGAAGCTATTAGAGGTTGAAAAACTTCTTTCCTGATATATGTAGCTTTCTTAGAGTAGGACAGATTACTTGATTCATTATGGCTCCAAATAGTTTGTTTTCTTTGAAAGGGATCGTTATATGGGTTATCCAAGAGTCAGGCCATGTGTTCTTTAATGGGCCAGGCATGCTCATGATCTCCAAAATTTCTGCTTTGATCAGGCTGAACTTTTCTGAAGGCAAAAGTGCAAGGATGTTGCTCCAACATTCTAGGCAACTTATATGTCTTCTGAGAGGCTCACTTGCAAATCTAAAGGGCTCACTGCACTTACCTTCTAGTGCAGTATCAACACTGGCACAATAGAGGCTAGAGAAGTGTCAGTCATTATAAAGGGCATTTTTTCCATGCAGTAGTTACAGTGTATGTTCTGAAATATAGTGATCATTTTTCTAGTGCTACTATTTTTGCCTACAGTGCACTATAGATACTGTTACACAAACAATTTTAGCCACCCTCACAGTCAGTA
This sequence comes from Fregata magnificens, assembly GCA_013389945.1. Taxonomy (NCBI): domain Eukaryota; kingdom Metazoa; phylum Chordata; class Aves; order Suliformes; family Fregatidae; genus Fregata; species Fregata magnificens. The sequence goes on from WAAD01037782.1 coordinate 35,601, forward strand.
ACTATTCAAAACACTGGTTTTGTTCCTCCTTTGGTGCTGTTTTAGTGGCATTAGCTTTTCTCTGCTGTAGCAGAATGCAGGGATTCATTAAAATTTGCTATTATTTCCTTTTAATCTGATCAAAACTGGTATAGCAGTAGACACATAATTTCTTTTAATACTAAAATACTCAAATAGTTAAATTACTGTGAAAATATTAAATTTTTTTCTGTTTTGACTGTTGCGGTTTAACCTGGCAGGCAGCTAAACACCACACAGCCACTCACTCACCCCCCCACCCCCCAGTGGGATGGGGGAGAGAATTGGAAGGGCAAAAGTAAGAAAACTTGTGGGTTGAGATAATAACAGTTTAATAACTAAAATAAAATAATAATACTATTGATAATAATAATAATATCATAATGAAAAGGAAAACAACGAGAGAGAGAGAGAAAGAAAAGAAAATAAAACAAACCAGGTGATGCACCCGCTCACCACCCACCGACTGATGCCCAGCCAGTCCCCGAGCAGCGATCCCACCCCCTGGCCAGCTCCCTACCATTAATATACTGACCATGATGTCATACGGTATGGAATAGCCCTTTGGCCAGTTTGGATCAACAATTTTAGCTGTGTCCCCTCCCCTTCCAGCTTCCTGTGCACCAGGCAGAACATGGGAGGCTGGAAAAGTCCTTGACTAGTGTCAGCACTACTTAGCAACAACTAAAACATCTCTGCATTATCAACACTGGTTTTAGCACAAATCCAAAACATAGCCCATACTAGCTACTATAAAGAAAATTAACTCTATCCCAGCCAAAACCAGCACAAATGTTAATTATGCAGAAATAGGTTCAACATAACATGAATCACGTCTGTTGTTTCTCTTGTATTTTAGGATGAGTTCTTAAAGCCTTGCGGTCCCTTTAATTAGGCAATACTTTTTTTCCTAGCACTATTCAGTGTTTAGCATTGGCTCAGTGATAAACCTATCACTTATGTAGGTAGTAACTCTGCTGTTACTACTTACATTTATAAACACTGCTCTACTACAACACAGTCCTACCAGGTGTTTTGTATTTTGGAGTTATTTAGCCACACCTATGGAATATTTAAAATCTTAGTCCCCTACATAAAGGTGCAATTAAAAAAACAACTAACAAAATTTACCATTTTTCCCTCTTCATGTTGTATTTTTTGAGTTGTTGCCGGTCATTGCACAAAACAAAAGTTCTGTCTAAAGTTCCAGCCTAAAATTTGACATTGGCCAGAGATTGCCTTCAGATTCCAGTGTTAAATTTTAATCCATATATTATGATATATGACTCAGAAAATTATTTCAAACTGTAGTTAAGCAGTTGAATAAATCCTTAGTCAAACATGTTCAGTTCTTGTTGAGATTTTTTTTTTTTTAATACCTTTAAAGACTGTTTTCTTTCCTTCTCTCCAGTCTTCCTTAGTCATCTTTTGGCCACTGTGTGAAGCAGAAAAATAAACTCCACAGAACTTTCATTTGATCCAGGACGGTTCTAGGATTTGTCAGTATTCTGGATCTCTCCTGCTCTCTTCCTTTGGCAAATGGTAGTTTTCTGAGGCCTTTTTCAGTATTAATTTACTCATTGGATATTGGGAATACATGTAACGCATGTTGTGCCTGAAGTGAGAAGGGGTCCAATGATCATCCTGTCCAACACTTTTAATACCCATTTTCTATTTCAAGGGTGGAACTTAAAACATTTCCCGCTTGGCCTGATGATCCTCACAAGTTCGAAGTAAATAGCGTCTAACTGGCCTTTGAAAGTATGGTTATTTTTGTATTTATGCCATCTAGTCTGTATTTTGGTTCAGTAACAGTGCAGTCAACTTTCTATCAGTAAATAAACATAGAACAGTGTCTCATTTGTGAAACAAAACCTGTAGCTTCCTTTGTCAGTTATTGCCAATTAGGGAGCCTACTGAATTCAGTACAGGGGTATCATTAGCTTTGACAGATATGGAATCAGATCTTGATGTGTTATTGTATTTGTATTTATTGGTCAAGGATAAATTTGGACAATAAGTCAGAAAAGGGTTTCTGAATATTGTGGAATAGGCTAAGAGGGTGAGGAAACTTCAACGTCTTGCATCAAGACAGAGCTTGCTAAAATGATGAAAGAGATTGGATCTAGGAGAGAAGGGGTCATGAAGCTGAAAATTAAAACATACCTAGATCTCACAATAATTAATAGTAAATATAATAATGTGGTGTGTAAGTTGTAGACTTATCTCCCTTGTACTTGATTTTAAATATATGGCTAATTCACCTATAGAACTACTTTTATATTAAAAAAACAAGCACATGATTATTTTATTATGTCTTGCCACATTAGAGGAAGAGTGCTGAACCCTGCGCAGTATCAAGTTCATACTGAGGCATGTACAGCCTAGTGATTTTTAGAAGCATTTGACCAATGCTTGGCTGTTAGTAATTAAGGCAGTGCAAGGCCAGTGATGCAGACCACCTGACAGAAACTTGCAATGACACATACGAAATACTTGCAAAATAAATGCTTGAAAAAAGGCATAGCGAATGGAAGGAAATGACTCCTTAATAAGTTAAAAATAAATGAGTTCACAAATTTAAAAGGCAGAAAAAAGTAATCAGCTTTTAACAGGAATCAGAAAGTAGAAACTCTGCACTGTAACAAAAGAAGTATGTATGAATGTTTAAACAGAACCATTACAAAGACATGAAACACTGTTTACATTATAAAGCAGAAGTAGTTCTGTGATTAATGCGGTTTATACCACGTACCTTTATAATGGAAGTCCTGCACTGACATCATACTCACTGAAGCAATAGTCGTTATGTAATGAAATGACACCAAGAAAGGTTTACACCAAAAATACACAAAATTCAGTTACAATTTATTTTAGATTGTATATAGCATATATTCTTATGGAAAAACCTTTTGGTTATTTGGTCTACACAGCAACTGTAAAATGGAAAGCATCAAAAGATCATGCAGTTTTCTCATCTAATTAATCTAGAAATCAGAGAGACCTTCAAGCTACATTTTCAAGGGACCACGAGCTCCCGACAAGACAAGAAGAGAAAGTAATTGTTTGTAATTAATTGCTGCTTCAGTTGAATCTCTAGGAATAATTTTTACCTTCTTGAGATACACTATTGTATGCCAATGTTCAGAAAACTTGGTACATCAGAATATATGTATTGTACACAAAAATGTACATGCTATATTGGAAATAGTCTGCCCTGCAATTTCTCTCTTGTTGAACAAATTCCTGCTCTTTTCTACTTAAATAATATAGTATTGGAAGCTGACTTTCATTTCAATGTAATTTTTATTCATAACAAAGAACGTGTTCAAGGTTCTTTTTCTTTCAGTAAAAGAACTGTCATTTTCTTTTAAAGTTCTTCATTTTCCTCCTTTTTTCAGAGAGAGTTGAGATATAAAAATAGAAATATATTTAATGGTGCAAAGTGCCTAGAGGCTTACAGCCTGCAAATTAATATTTTATTCATAGTTTTCCTCAATAATTATAGTTATTTATTGATCTTCATACAATTATTTTCAATATTGCTTTGAATTTAAAATTAATGACATGACTTTTTTTTCCTGGAGTTTCAAGATCAGGTTTCCAGTCATAAAACCAGATATCCATATGCAATTCACAGGGAGCATTTTTTTTTTGCAAAGTGCTCAGCTATATGAATTACTTAATATTTTCCTCCTTCTGTTTCTGTTTGCAAGGACTGTTTCCTTTCTGTAGATACAGTAATTCCCTTGATTTGCTTTTCATACATATTTTGTCTAACTTAGACATTGTTTTTGTCAGCTACCTGAAGTTGAATGACGAACAAAATAATTGTGAAGGTTATAAAGCAGAATCGCCCTTTGTAACTTATCCTGCTCCATGATACTTAATTTCCACTGGATTTTCCATTGGACAAACCAAATAGTGTTATGGTGCAGGCAATGAACCAGTGACTTCTCATGTTCACATGGCATTGTTGTTGTCTGTGCATCTCCTAAGTGCTCTTACACTACACTTTCTTTTCCAGCAGAACTCACAAGGCATTTTAGTCAACTGAATTCTTCCTTGCATCTACAGAAATATAACCATCTCATTTTTGTCTGTTTCTGATAAGAGACCACAACATACAAACCTGGTCACTACATTTAATTGCTTAATGTACATCAATTTATATCAACTTGATCTCTGTATACATTTCCTGATACAATTTATTTCCTTTTTTGTCTTGCAGACTGAAATCGTTCTGTCTCATCTGCAGATGATGTCTTTCTGTATAGCTTTTCTTACATTATACCTTTGTAATATTCCTTCTGCTTGTACTGCTTTTTTACAAGTGTTTTCCTGCNGCACTTAATACATATTTAATTGTGCATCTTTAGGTTTGGTGAACAGTAATAAGCTGTCATGTTTAGTTCAGTGGGAGTGCTGGGTTCAGCAACTTGCTCCAATACGTTGAAGGGCATCACAATTGCAATATTAATATAGTCTTTAAGTGCATATGATTGTAAATGCAACACCAGTAACAAGATACTCAGATGTGCCACTGAGTCAGAGACTAAATTTAGATGTGCACATATGTTTGCAGCTGAGCACCAGGAAGCCCTCCTGTTTAAGTTTTGGATCATCACCTAGAAGATTTTTCATGGACTGTTACTGATTCTGCAGTACTTTTC
>WAAD01037783.1:0-29762 GCA_013389945.1 Fregata magnificens
CAGTGTATTTCGTTGCTCGTTGTATTTCCCAATTGTGCTACAATGACATTTACAGAATAATAATGGCTCTTTAAATCCATCACTTAGCACCCTTTAATTATCAAGGGATGTGCTTGCATGTTATAACTATTCATAAATTTATAACCATCAAACCCAACCAATAACATATGCTTATATTGTTAGCAATTGTGGTCCATATGGGTATGACCTGTCCAAATGAGTACATATGCAATATGGCATGCACACAAAAGTGAATATACAGTATCCTTATACTAATCAATATGCTTCTGCATATATAACCCCCTAGTTTCTGAACAGCTATGTGTAGTAGAGTGTTAAGTGTCTTCTCCTTCTGTTCGTTCTGTTGTCACTATCTTCCAATTAAGTTTGTATGTTTTCTTATGTGGAAAGCTTGCTGTCACTCCTGTATGTTTGACATATAAAACCGTTACATCTCATCCAGACTATTGTCGCCAGGCACCAGTATTTTTGTCAATATGTCAATGATATGGTAATAATTAAAGATCATTTTTAGTGATAGAAGAGTGATGTCTCCTTAAAGACATTGGGCATATTTACCCATGTTTATGGGAAAAGCCATTGGAGATCAAAATGTGACCTGTGAACCAGAGAGTTTCAAATTCATTACGCTATCCAATGGGACCAGTTTGAAACACCAGGTAGCAGACAAAGAAATTTAGCTTGCTAAAAACATGAAGGTCTTCAAACCTACCAAGAAATCTCTGCATGTCTACAAGACACAGCAGAAACCAACTTCTTCCTGAGTGTGCCTGCCTCAATAGCAGAGTCTCATGTAAGAACATAAGCATAATTAGTATTAGCCCTCTTCCAATGGGGCTGAAAAACACCAAGCACATTATAGCCATGTTAAGAAAATAAATTCTGATTATTATGTCCAGACCCATGAAATAAAGGATAATTGGAAATACTCTGGTACCTATGCAACTTAAAAGCCAGTAGACAAATTAAATTTACTAAGACTAAACAGAGCAATGGAATTTCCAAAAACTTTAATGTATCTGGAAGGAGCATTTAAGAATTTAGTACATTTTCTGAAGTCTATTCTATGCTATCCATCCATTACATTAAAATGTATTTATCTCTATTACTTTATGAATCTGGGGAGTCTCAAAAGTAAAAGCAAGCACATCAGAAGATGAGAAGAAATCTTATACTATGAAAACTTTGACAATATGTATATTGTCAAAGATCAGCTGTCATGGATTTTAATAGATCCATAGGGAAAAAAGGTTAGAAACAAAGAAATAGATGGCAGTGTCATATTTCAGTTATAATTTCTTAAGAACCAGATATCCCAATATCATTTGAGCTATGCCCTTTAAACAAGAATTCTTCCTACTTTGTATGGAGTACCACAAAATGTTAAAGAATTTTCAGTTCTTGATGTGCACAATCAAACTGCCGCTACTAATGTACGTCTCTAAATAGTCTTACTGAAACTGTACACACACTACTTCAAGCAACTGCTTCTGGGCAAAAGATAAGCAAAGACTGACTACATTAATCATGACAATCACAATGTAGAATAATTATGTAGGTTTATGCATGTACTGCTCTAAACAAAAGCTAAGCCTTTCACACCTCCCAGCTGGATTTAACCTAGGTAGTCTACTGCTTGTTAAAGTGTCAGGTTGGTTGTTAGTTTACCACTGAGCAGTACAGAGAGTTTGCATGCTTCTCTGCAAAAATTAGAAAAGTTTTTTCATGGCACACAGACCGTCTGTGGCCCCTGGAAAAACAGAAGATTAACCAGAGGGAAGAACAGAGTGCCTTAGACAAGGCTTTGAATTTCAGGAAGATTCTTCAAAAACACCAGAAGCCTTGGCTAGGCTCTTGCAACCAGCATCTGCAGATGACATTTCGTACCTTTTGATAACCTAGCAAGTGTTCAAAATGAGTGCATTCAGTTATCCAGATGCTGACTAGGAAAAGAACACTATTATTTAAAAGATCATTTTATACAAACAAGTGTTCTACTAGTGTTCACAGATATTTTAAACCTCCACAATAAATCCAGAGCCAAATTACTACGAGAATTGATTTAACCACAATATCTCTGGCTTCACAAGAGAAGTCATCCTAAAAATGTTGTGGACCTCTGGCTGAAGTTTGGAAAAAGTTTGGATTTGAAATCACAGCCTGAGACCGTATTTTACAGAAACAAACACTTATTTGAAATTAAAGCCAAGTATATTAATCCAAGATAGATGTCCTGCTTACAAAACCCAAGGCCAACAATTTAACATTTAAAAAAATCATAACTTGGGGTAAGTCTTACAAAGGAGTGTTTTTGACTGTCTTGACTACACTACTTGTACAGTTTAACTACAATATCCTTTATTGTGCAACTTTAACAAGATAACCTAAATAGCAATACTAGGGTTTGAAACAGAGCATGGAAAAATGCTGGTATTTCTAATAATACATCACCAGGAATGTTGAATGATGTACCTAATCAACCCGAGACATCACACACAGCAGTAGTAACAACACCATAATCTACAGAGTATTAGTCAGATGGTACCAGAAATCTAGTTTTCAGATACTGTATGTAATACAAAAGAAATACATACAACCATGTCTGATCTCAGTATAAAGCATCTAAGACCCTCCGTATGAATTTTGTTCTCCTCTTCCAACCCAGAGCTACCACAATCACCAGAAGATTGCTTTTCTGCTGGCAAATTGCAAAAACGACACTTCTGATTTCAGATAAAGTTACCTCTTGACACATCTCATGCCTGAATCCCTGATGAGAAGCTATTAAAAGATAACTCCACATCTGAAACATTCATATCATAAGTGACGTAAAATGAGAACAGTGGAAAAGTATTAAAATCTGCTAGTTTTTAATGCTTATGAGCATATAACTGGCATTACCAAGTAATACACAATAAGACAATTAAAGCAGCTGCTGGTCTTTATGTTTCAGTAGCATCTCCTGCATTCTGATTCAATAGCTGAGAATATACTATCAAAACGAGAAATAGAAATTACAGAAATATATGGTTACATAAAGGAGCTTGATACAGTGAAAGAAATGTGACTTATATTCACTTTCCACCGTAAATCTATGAAAGCAGCAGTAGATCAAGCTTGCCCAAAGCATGCAGTTGATAAATATTAAAAAAAAAATTCCAATGTTGCCATAGTAACAACTCCTCCTCCTTAGAAAAATGTTAATAAAAATACACAGGTATCCAAGGTACAAACTGGAAATGACCCTAGGTGAATTCAATATCTTCCAAATGTTTTTGTTTTACTCAATTACTGCTTATAGTTATTTTAGTTTACTCCATGCACAGTATATTAATTCCTCCTAACACAATAAAATTAAATGCTTGACTTCTATCTCATTACATATTAAAGAATTACTACTCATTAAATTATGTAACCTAAAATATGCAAGTAGGTGGCCACCAGACTTCCAATATCTTTTATCCAGCTTGTAACATTAATTTCCAAAGACCTCATTTTAGAGGTGCTTATCTATGCTTCAAGATCTCATTAATACTACTTAAAATCCCTTCTTAGCACCACTATGGGAATATTATTTTTGGTACTAGTAATACAATAAACAGCAGCTTAAAGAAGAAAAATATAAAGGAAATAAAAGAGAAAATATTAATTTAAACAATTCTTACTCTTTGTTGTCCTTCATACCAATCTTCATCATCAAACCAGTGGGAAATATAAGTCATCCAAGCCATGACAGAAGGCACAGTTGAAATAAAAAAATACAGAACCTGAACACATGTAAGTACAATAAGTCCCGTGCTAAAATTTACTCAAAACTACAACAAGCTACCCAAAGATCAGATCTGAACTCTGTGGTATGGTTCTACATTAATAAGCTTTACATTAATAAATATATAATCTGAAATACTTTTAGCAGCAATTTAAATGCTATATGTATTGGATTCTGAACTGGAAAACAGAAATCAACACTAAACCAATTACTAGATTATATATTCCAGTATTTTAAATTAAAGCAGGTTAGTGCTTCAAGCTCGATTTGACAGTGCTTCTGAGCTCTGATAATGAGGTGCTGTTTGAGTCGTTCATTTGTCTCCTAAAAAATTCTTTTCCTTCTTTTCAAATGTACTGTCTGTAAGAAATGTGGTTCAGTGCACAAAGCTTGTATCGAAATGTAAAATACCTTCAGAATCATGGGAAGTGATATGTTTTGGTTACGTAGGGAGTGGTTTCAACTGGCACAGTAGGAGGGGCCACAATTATCACAAGTACCAAACATGTTTAGCAACATTTTTTTAAAAAGATTAAATGAAAAGAAAAAAAGAAAGAAAAAAAGAAAGAAAAAAAGAAAGAAAAAAAGAAAGAAAAAAAGAAAGAAAAAAAGAAAGAAAAAAAGAAAGAAAAAAAGAAAGAAAAAAAGAAAGAAAAAAAGAAAGAAAAAAAGATCTGCACCTCCATTGTTCACAGCCAGCAGAGCCTGAAGGGCTCAGCTACAGCTATCAGCACTGGCTGGGAAATTTAAAAAGCCTAATTTTCACTAATTCATTGGAATGCATCTGCTTCTTTTCTCTCCCTCAGGAGAGTTTCATGTATCTGACTGTATTTATTCCTTCTGCAGCTAATTATCCTTTTTTGATATGCTCCCAAGTTTCACATCAGATTTCACAGTGCATTATACCAATGAAAACAAGAGGTAAAAAGAATAATAAAAGCTGTATTGTTCACACCACAATTCAGTACTGCAGCAGCACACTTCAGCAGCTGTGCCGTTTAGGAGACATTATCGTACGAATCTTCCTGACTGCATGGCTGCAGCAACTATCAAATCCTCAACAGACATTATGGAGAACTAAAAAAAACCCAGTTTCTTAAGAAATCTAGAACCCAGACAACCTCTGCCTTTCTGTACTGGATTAACGAGCTGTTTCCCAAAATTTGTAATAAATGCAAAAGCTAGACTGTGAAGTCAATTGTTCAGTCAAGAAATAAACAAAGCAAAATAGAAAAAGAACAGCTGGAAGTACCAAATATTAAGCTGGAGTTAGTGGTCAACATGACTTACCATTTCCAAAGAGCAATTCAGTGTCATTACCAGTCCTACTCTAGTGCACAGAGTTTCCATTAAGTCTATTGTATAAACAAGCTACGTTCTCAGATACAGAGCAGGGAAATAAAGAAAAGCAGCAATACTTTTGCTTTGCAACCTCTTACTCAGAATATGACATCCAAGGCGGGGGGGGGGAACCCAACCCCAAACCACACACACAAAATAATAAAAATTTAAATCAAGACACCCACTATATTTATGGGAAGTAGCATTCCCAGATTAGCAGATTTTTTTGTGGCTATACAGTCCTCCAGATAAATGTATACATACACAAGAACATACAGAGGAACTTCCCACCATGCTGCTGAAATTTTCAGATTACTTGCCCTTTGAGACTTCGGCTCAAACATCAACAATGCAAAGTGCACAGAATTGCACGGTCTTATTAACTAGATGGGAAACGTAGGATTAATTCAGACACCTCTATTCATACAGCTGAAGAAATGCCTGACTATATCCATGGTCTATGACTAAAATGATAAAAATGTTACTGATGTACCACTCCTATGAACAAAAATTTCGCAATTTGCTAAACAAATCATATCCATATTATTACCGCTTGTTACACCCCAAAATCATGGTTTCAAATAAATTAATACTAGCGCATTTAGGAAAGCCATTGCTTTCATGCTGCTCTGTCTCTTTATAAGGGCACACAGCATCATTCAGAATCTTGAGCAAAGCGTTACATGTAGTTCAACAGTAACAAATTTGTTTCTGTTTTACACCTACAGCTGTTCCACAATGTACATGAACTGAATTTTCTAGTCTCAATACCAACCTGTTAGAACAATGAGTCTCTCAAGAGAGACTAAAACCGTGGTTCCGATTTAGTTTCCGGATCATCAGGGAAGCTTAGGCTAAATGAATATGGATACTGTATTATCCTTTCAATAAACTGGTGATATCTTCAGCTCAAAGGTACAGACACAATTAAAATCTTCACAGGATAGCAGATGGGAACTTAAACTGCTAAAAATTATCTGTTACAATTACCTGTGAATAAAGTAAAAAACTTTATGCTAAATTATACTTGAAAAATAAAGACAAGAAAGACTAGTAGCTGCAAATGCTTCATGGGTCCATTATATTTGTTTGCCTATTCCAACATTCATCTCCAACTGCTGGAAAAACTATTATGCTATAGATATAATAATACTCCAGTGAAGGATGAATGAAACTCCATGTACTAAATATTACAATAAAAATATGAAAAATCTAAAAGTATTCCATCCCTTAATTTTTTGTAATTAAGGTTAATCTTATTAAATGTTTTATAAATAACTTAGTATGCACTTAACCTGAAGTACAGTTAGTACATCTTGTTAAGTGTTCTTTTTTCTCACTTTTAAGGACAATAAAATGTACTATAACATCAAAGTAAAAAAAAATTAATTTTTGTTCAAGCATTGAATGTTAATAAGGAATTTTAACAGATCAGACCAAAAGGGACATCTTTAAGGTGTATAAAGCCTTACCACAGATTGTCCAATAAATGTATTTGTAACATTCCAGAAGGAATAAAAAGATAAAACAGACCCTATTCATTTCATGTAGAAACAATTGTTTAATTCTTGAGCTGACACGAGGAAGTGGAATGAAGCTGTGTCAGGGGAAGTTCAGGTTGGACATTAGGAAAAGGTTCTTCACTGAGAGGGTGGTCAGTCACTGGAACAGGTTCCCCAGGGAAGTGGTCATACACCAAGCCTGTCAGAGTTCAAGGAGCATCTGGACGACGCTTTTAGTCATATGGTTTAGTTTTAGGTAGTCCTGCAAGGAGCAGGGAGTGGGACTCAATAATCCTTATGGCTCCCTTCCAACTGGAGATATTCTATGATCAAGCCTATGCTGCAGACATTTCACAATCCTCCCTTTGGAACTAGGTACTCTCATTTCAGTGAGTGATAGAATCATTTTACACTTTTCAGGGTCAGGATTTAAACCCTAGAGAGAATAATTCTGGTAAAATAACTACATTTTTAGAAACTAAAGTTGTTATGCATATGTAATAACTAATATGTAAATATATGACACAACAATATTATCAAGGTATGTTACAAGTCAAAAAGGTCTGTTACTATTTAGCACTCACAAACGTTTCCACCTCAGATGATAAGAATTGCAATAGCTATCAATGCTGTAATATAAGACTTCTAGAGAAATACATATAAGAATATACTTTAGAGAAACCTGAGATTTCTTGCCAGGCTCAGCACTTCAGCTTTTTTACATTGCCATGAGCATTTTAAAAAGCAAGTGAGATACACAAAATAAGCAAACCAAAAGCATACAAAAATAGCATTCTAGATTTAATGTTGTTCTGGGTCATTCCACAATGCTTAGCACCTCCTGCATCTACAGTCATATTAGCACATATTCAAGTGCATTGTGCAGACTGTCCACAGCCCTCACCAAGTCCCACTGTCACCCCGACGTTGTGTCTCAGGGTTATGAATGAGCCAGTGTGCTCAGGAGAAGGCCAACTTCTACAACTCCATGGAGACAGCTGGACAACACAGGACCACGGACTCTGTTCTTTCCTCTTCACATAACTGCGCAGTCTTTATTCTTTATCTCTCAGTCTGGACTCTGAGGGAGACTTTCCATTAAGAGTAGGGCTCTTATCTGCCTGTGGAAAGGCCAACAGGGAGCAGCACAAGTAGGCTACTTTGCAAAATATGGAAGCCAACAGCCAAAGGTGACCGCAAAGCAGGCAGGGGGATGGCCTTGCTGATGAGTGGCACAGTCTCTCAGTACTCAAGAGCAGCTTGGTCCAGTGATGGTAACCAGGTTCAGCTGATAGTCCAGCGATCACTGGACAAGTTCACAGTGCCAAAGCAAATCCGAGATCAAGACAGGAATTCAGCAAGGCAAGGTCAGGAGCAGGAAGGCGTTAAGGCCAGGCACAGTGTGGCTATGGCATAGTTCAGGCAAAGACCAAGGCAAGGGCCTGAGCTCCAATACAGCTCTAGAGCTAGGGGGCGGAAGGTGCATGGATGGAGGCCCTAGACAAGATTTCTTATAGCTCTTTCTCCTGACTTCACTGTTTTCACACAGTCTGATCCAAGGTTACACAACTGCACCATAGCAGAGCTTGCCTTGAACACAGACAGTTAAACTCCTGGCATGGGGAGGAAAGAGGGTAAAGATGGAGATTGCAGAGCAAGAGTTATGGGCTGGTCAGGCCAATTAGAGCTTGTGCATCAGCAGAATGGAAGATGCAGAGGAGCAGCACTCTTGATGCCATATCATCATCAGCTCCAAGAGTCTTGTAAGCTCACAAGAGGTCACTACACTGGCATTCTGACCTAGAAAGAGCCTCAGTTTGAATGCCTATGGCCAATTTTATCATCTGACAGTATAACACTCAGTAGTGGGAAGCAGTTGTAGCTGGCAGTATTACCTTTGAGAACCTAACAACATTCAACTAGCCATGGATTCTGAAAACTTCCTCTGCTCACTGAGCCTCTGGTGTCCCCCATCCCAATAGTGTAATGAAAACCTGTCAGGAGAAGACAGAAAACATTTTTCTAGAAGACCGTTTCTCAACTTCACAGCCCAAGTGAGTTCAAGTGGGGAGGACAGACAGAAGTGGAACAAAAGATGGCTCATAAGGTGAAAGCTACACTGTGGAGATGGGGAGTGACTGGGACTGGGAAGCTCGAGAGTATACCAACAGCTGCCTGGATGCTCAGTGAGCCAAGCCCGCCAGCAAAGGGCTGCATAAACAGCAGAGACACCGGATCCCACAGCTGTGAGCTCTGAAACCATGAGTTACAGGGATTCAAAGCAGCTTGCTGAGTCAGGAGGAAGAGCACAAACTAGGCAGATGAAGGAGATGGATGGAGTACAGGAGGTAATGTTGTTCATAGAAGGCATTTCCACTTACACATACAAGCAAATCCTATGAGGGTTGTAATGCATGTAGCCAGCACAATTCTAGAATTTGCTATCACAAGCAGCTATGTGCCACTGTAGAATATAGTGGCTGAACAAATAACTTTTGGAATCCTTCACATAAGGTGTTGATACTGGGGAAAAAAGGTCTATACTTTATGCTAAACATTTAAATTTTTTTTTTCCCAGCTTTACCAGTTGGTAACATGTACAGTCTCAGAGATACTGAGATTGCAGAGGAAATTTCTTCTCAAGTTTATGAGCATCATCTGTTAAGGATAATAGAAATTGTACATATTCACAGAACTACTGTCTGAAGAACACTGTCTGAAGTGACAATGGGTCAATCCAGCCACCAATACAAGATTCTTTAACCCTTATTTGGATTCCCAAATCAAATTATTCTCAAAAGAGTTTAATATTGAACAGTTCAATGTGATTTCAGAATCAGAAACGTCTTCTAGCTTCAAGTAGCAGAGGATTCAATTCCAAGTGGAGACTTACTTTATTGACGATGACAACCTTCAATTACCATAAGTGTGGACATTAGGCAGGACAGAAAGCCCATACACTATGAAATTTCCTCTAAGATACGATCCAGCAGGAGTAACATATTAACTGGGTTTTGCCAACTGCTTTTAATGATTCTGTCTTATATGATATTAAGGAAGGATGTGCAATTTGAGAATAGTGCGAGTTAGTGGAGGTTACTACCTCCAGTACAGCAGATAAAACAGCTGAATACTTGGCCCCAAAGTTTGATTGGCTAGGCATAAACACAAAAAACCTAAAACAGTCAGAAGGATAAAATGGAAGTGATGTTGTAAATTGCGATGCTTTAGGATAAGAACATTACAATGTGTGGCTAAAGATCAGCACTACAAAGGCCAAGAATTACAAAAAAACAAACCAAACAAAAAAACCAAAAAACCAACCAAACAAAAAAAAAATCATTGTTTATCTTCTATTTGTATTGGATATGAAAGTTGATTTTACTTCTAGACACTTCAGTGCAAATATTTTTTTGTTATGAGAGTAAGCTACTACCTTGCCCTCTACAAAGACATGACCTTAAAAGAGTCTGAAAGGAGATGCTGAAGCATATAGCAGCCTCAATCTCTATACACTAAAACATATTCCTAAATATAACATACATATATAGTTTACCTAGAAAACAAAGGATAAAAGATTATATCTGAAAATAATGATCTAAATGCCATTGGAATGAACAAGCTGATACTATTCTCCCATGTTATCAGGCAATAACTGAAGTCCGCAATACATTTCAGTTATGAAGAAATATCTTCAAGAACCGAAGGGAGGTAAGAAACTTCTCAATCTTGATCTTCCACTTTTGCCACCCAATTTGCTATTATTTAATAATCTGTACTTATTTTTTTTTCCAAATACATTTCTAACCACTGTTTATGTTTCTGCTTGAATCTTATATAAAGAAATATTTAGACATTTGCCTGTATAATTTCTTTAAAAAGTCAGATTTGATGTATTCTTGATGCATTAAGTATGTTTCAAAATCAAGAATGACTTTCAATTAATTGACTATTTATACCTCATAGAAATTGGTATTTTAGTAAGTCTGACTCCAGATTCACTGTACCCAATTCTATGACAAAATTAATTCTCTGTCAATCCATGTAGACATTATTTCATAATATGTCCCATCATAGCACTAAAAATTATCTACCAAATAACTAAAGATTAACATGCTACAACTTTGCATTTTCTCTTTTGACACATTTTGAAGCCACAAAAATTCATTGCAGGAATTAATGTCTTCATAACAAAACACACACAACAAAAAACCCAAGTACAAAATACTTTAAAAGTTCTTTAAATTACAAGAGTATAAAAATTCATTATTTTCACAATTTGTATAGCATTATGTATATTCATTAAATCAATATCTAGTTAAAAAGCCTCAGTTTTATTTATTAATTAGTGCTTTAAGAACCTTTACGTTGAGAATATGAAACATGTAGTGATCCTAAATATCCTAAAATACAATGTTTACAGTATGGCTGTGCAATAAGCAATCATACGATCATGACGCAGCAAGCCTATGTCTCAGTGATCCTATGTCATATGAGGTCAGTTAAGAATTAGATTTCTCCTCCTCCTCCCAAGCTACTAATGGTACAAACATAAGCAGGGCTCTAAATGGTTGTCCTTTTTATTTTTCCCCTCATTTGCTCTTTCCCAACAAGCTGTGTGGATTTATCAGGACAAGATGACATATAGGATAGCCAGGCCACCTTACAGTGATTAAAATAAGCTGTTAGTAACAGACGTGGAACACCATCATCATCACTAGACCTGCACCCGGATGAGACTTTAGAACAACCTTCCCACAAGAGTACAAGGACAAAAATATAGCTACTTTTAAGATTGAGCTTTATCAGTTTATAGAGGAGATTAGGCTCTAGTTGCCAACAATAGCAGTGGATTGGACTTGATCACATATCTTCCTAAGCATGTTCCATAACTGGATCTTGAAAAATAAATTCAATGAAACTTTTATAGTCTTTCTTTTTTTTCCTTTAAGAAAATAACTAACATTGCCTAAGAAAAAATATAAATGAGAATGTTTATATACACAGTACCACTGTTACTATGGCTTAGCAGATGCTTCCATGAAAATTCTGCTTAGAATACATATAACATTTAAGAAAAGGGAAAGTTAAATATCTCTTCGATTTTCAAATTCCTTGGTCAAAAAAGACAAAAAGGGCACACTACAAATGTATGGAGAAAAATTATAACCTTATTCATAAAGCTATGTCTATACTGAAATGCTTGTCTCAGTTTCATAATCACTACACATATAAAATTTGAATGTACTCAAAGCTGAAGTGCCCCAGTTTCTGTAAAAAAAAAAAAAAAAGAAAAAAGATTGTTCTGTCTGTCAGCAAACAGTTAATATGGCAAGAAAGATGTTGCATCTATTTTTTGTATCATGCTCATAGGATTTATCTATGTCTAGCTAGATTGTAAGTCATTTCATTCTAACATGTTCTTCAGAAACATGTTAGATTATAACAAATTTAGATTATAATAGTGCAGATCCCTGTCTGGAATGATAATGAACACATTTTAAAGTAAACATATTAATACTAATAACTTTTAAACTATATTTTGCTGATTTGGATATTAAGATAATAGTACTAGTTATTTAGTTTATATTTAAGTACATTTCTATGGCAGATATAAGAAATAACAAAAAAACACTTCCTCAGTATATTTAACTCAACATACCAAGAACTTTCCTTAGCAGAAAAAAACTTCAGCATCTGAAGCACAAACAAGCCCACAAAGAACATCACTTGAAAGTAGGCAAAAAAAAAATTAATGAAAAAAGAAGAAATAATTCTCTCTAGCTGTGAAGCTCAAGGTAATATTTAAAATCCCTTGGATCTTGGTCATGTCCCTGTGCTATTCATCATCTATATCTATTTGTTAATGGAATTGGGTGAGCTAAAAGAGGTTGAATAGCCAAAGTGTGGATGACATCCAGCTGTATATTCTTGTACAAACTGTACCCTCTCACACATCTGCTAATAGCTAGTTTTCCAAATTTGGAAAACTAGCTAAAGCCAGACACAGGCAAGATTGAGTT
The DNA here is from genome assembly GCA_013389945.1 of Fregata magnificens. Classification (NCBI taxonomy): domain Eukaryota; kingdom Metazoa; phylum Chordata; class Aves; order Suliformes; family Fregatidae; genus Fregata; species Fregata magnificens. Next base: position 12,657 of record WAAD01037783.1, read on the forward strand.
AATTTTATTGGCAAAACAGATCAACTCTTGAAAAGTTTGTCTCCAAGATCATGTTCTAAAACATGGAGATTTTCTGCCCTAAGAATTTTTACAGAGCAGTCAATTTAACAGTTCTGTTCAGACACTTCAGGGACCACTTGTGTGCTCTAATAACCACAAAAGCAAAAGGAACCCCGAAAAAACATACACCATAACCACCTCCAAAAAAAGAAACCTCTAACTGCAACAAGATTGCACTCCATTCTCTGGAAATCTGAATGGGATATAACTACATGCATGTTCATAGCCAGCAGGTTAAGTATAAAAAACATGCTGTAGGTTAGTAACAAATGATTACAGAGCTCTTCTCAACACTAACCTCACACCTGAAAGTGGAAGTCCTAATTTTTCTTTCCTGGCATTTAAATTTATGTATGAAATTAATCTCCGGGATCTGACATATCCTCTTTCATTCCACCATTATCAGTCTCCCACTACAGGTATTTTCAGACAATAGGCAACAACCTGAAAAGGAAGTTAAGACATTGAATATAGTAGCATTAATTAGTGCTCTTAGACCTTGATTTGCGGGGNAGATTGAAAAAGAGAATACAGAAGGTCAAAACCAAAGAGATTAGGGTTCAGACTATCAATAAACTAGGCAATTTATGTCTCATTAAGAAAGAGGTTACTGAGTAAGAGGCAAAAGCAGCACATAGCAGCAAAACCAAATTCTCCAACCTGTGCTAGCACAGGAAAGGAATAAATGGCCCCAATGGATTCAGCCAAGGTGTACTTATTATAGGACTTAAATGGGGAAAATACTACCGTACAAAGCTTCCATCCTTCTCCAGTGCCCAGAGTACAGCTCAGCTGCTACAATAAATAATTGCTAGTCTGAACGACACTATGGCACTGAATTGCCTACACCTGACAGGTGAATTCTCAGTTCTCATAGCCAGTTGCTATAATTCAAATGTTATATTGATATTCACTTCTCTTCTTGTGCTGCATATCTTTTGCCTTCTATAACAAAATATGTGAGTTACATGATATCTTCACCAGGATTTGCTGAAGTAACTCTTACTGTCTATATCAACGCTGACTCACAGACTGCAGGAAGAGGAAATACTGCCTTCCCCAAGTTAAAATCTCCTATTACCACTGCTAGAAATAAAATACTGGCCCACTGAGTTAAATGGACCATTAGTCAAACTCCGTGAGGACTTTCTTATGTTGTTCTTGCTATGTGGAAATTTTCCTCATAGCAGATGACTACATTACAAGTTGATCATTGTGTTATGCGTCCTTTAAATAGCCAGAGCTACTCAATGAGTCCAAGATTTGGTGTAATACAATGCACAGAATGACACTTCTGTTGAAACAGAGAGATGGAAGACGACAGTAGATATCTTGTCAGGAAGGATAATTAATAAGCTACCAAAAAAATCAGTAAATAAAACAATACTCCCAAGATATTCTACAATTTTTGCAATATCTTATCATACGGGTTACAATTAGCCAAAGATGACTACAGTCTTGCCTGAAGCTTTTGAACAGTTCTGATATGCAAAACATAAATAACGATAATACAAAGCGAGCTTGACTGATTTCTGCAAGGCACTTGTTCTCTAACAAAGACCCTAAAATATATCAGTAACCTACACAGTTGTGCCTTTAATCAGGAAACAATTAATTTGCAAATGGCATAACCTAAGTGAACTTCCCCTATTTTAGGACTACAAAAAATTAGGAAGCGCAAAGGCTAGCAACTTGAACTTAATTTAAAACATGGGAAATATGCCTTACCATGAATAACTTAAGCAAAATAACCCTTTGCTAAAGTTTGAAGAACATCTGATTGTTTACTGTATGTGTTTATTATCTGAATTCTTCCCCCTAAATGCTCTTATGAATAGCAGGAAACTGCATAATGTCATGACAAAATTTTTAAATGAGGCATAAAACCAGAAAGCTCTACACTCCTAACACAGAAGAGTTAGTTAGAAAGAGACACAATGGACTCCCTAGCTGATGACATTTTTGAAAAACTGAGTGCGTGGCCATCAGAAAGATATCCTTGAGACAACCCATTTTGGGGCTTGAAATGGAAATTTCCAAGTATTTATGTTCTATATCATGCATTCGTTAAGCCAATTATTAAGAACACTATGGTCTTCATTGATTTGAAAATCCAGGATTACGATATTTACTACAGCATTCCAAGTAATTAAGGATCTTACTCACACTTTGATTTCATGCCTGCCATTTTCAAGCCTTCCAAAACAGTTTCTCAAATTGTCACGTGACCATTTCTATGCAAAGCAACGTCTCTTAAGATATCAGAGGAATTTATTTAACAGAAAAAAAACCTTCAAATACTTATTTCTTCATTTGCGGAGTCTGTTGTCTTAAATTTGTTTTCATAAGTTTTGTTTGCTTAGCCTGTAGTTTGCTTTTGTGCTTGAATAATTTTTTTAATTCTCTAAGCATGTTTTTTGCTCCCCCCTCCCGCACCTGTCCCTGCTGGGAAAAGCATTTGAAGTACAAACAAGCCCAAAGCTCTCCCTCCCTATGGAGGGCAAGCGTTTTCCACGCAGTTTGCTTCTTCTAGATTGCTGCCTCCGCGTTTACTCGATTTTAAGTTTATGTTTCCACACAAGCACGTTTGTGCAGAAATACGCATACCGCAGGAAAGTCCCAAAACCAACGCAGAAACCCAACAATACCGTCAGCCCGCTCCTGGATACTTCAGACAACAGCCCAAAGGCCCGTAAGCTCCCCAGGGCCGCTCCGTCCCCAGGCCGCAGGTGGGCGAAGGGCGACGCGACCCGGCCGAGCCTCACAGAACCGCCGCCCGCGGGACAACCGGGCCCGCACCGGGATCAACCGCCCGATCCNCCGCCGCACGCTCATTGGAGAGAGCCGCCGGTCGCCGGAAGCGAGGACCGCGTTACTTAGCAACGGGGCGGGCGGCGCGGGCTCTACCTGAGAGCCCCCGCGGGGCGCGGGTTGCTCCGCGGCTCCCTGAGGAGCTGCGGTCTGGGGAGACCCCAGCGGCGGCTCGCGCTTCAGCCGTTAACGGCCGCGTCAGCGTGATCTGGGAGACACTGAGGGGGCGAACCCCGACCCCAGCTCCGCTCTTTCGTGCGGGTTTCCACCGGGTCAGTAGTTGGGAGAGGGGAGGTTTTCCAGAGCTAGCAAACCGTTACCGTGAGGGGATCCGAAACCCGTGTCAGGAGGGCAGGGCCGATTTTACGCGCTCCGAGGATCTCCGGGGGGTGCTGACCTCATAGCCGTGGACGACGCTGCTGTTAAGCTAAACATTTTAAGATGACGTGAATATTGAGCCATTTAGCTATAGCTGCGCCTCGTTTGTGGCGACCATTGCTCTATGCTGAGGGACTGAAAAGAACTACAGACTGTCGTGTTACACGCTGACTAATCTCGTCAAATACGAGTCACAAAATGCGTTCCGCTGGATCCAACTCCACCAGCCTGGAGTCATCAGGTACATCACGTGGGCTTTTAATCCACAGACATTTATTGGACAACATCTGCTTGGTTTTCTCTTCTACTTGTTCCTTCCTCCATTGGTGCAGCTGGATGGTGACTTGCAGCACAGAACTTACTTGTTTACTGAACAACTATTTTTCCTTGAATTATTTTTCAGACAGAACAATTTCCTGATTCAGCTCACTACATCACCATTACTGTGTTTGTGTAAATGCAATGCAAACAGTGGAGAGGTAGCCCATGAATTGTGGAACTACAACTCCAAAGAGTGTTCTTGATTTCTTTCATTAAAGCTAACTCAACTCTCTGTAGCTGATATCTATGCATGCTCAAATAAGAAAAAATGTCTTCTTACTCTGTTCTCTGGACAAGAAGAATCTATTGCTTCAGGAGATCTGTCCTACAGTGTAATTCCTGACCTTGCCAATAGATTCTTCTTCAGCAGAAGGAACTGAGAAGAGGTGGGTAGGGTATCACTTTGTGTATGATTTACTGTGCAGAAAGTATACAGCTCCAACACAGACCACCTGCCAGTGAAAATTTTTGCTGATTTGCTTCCTTCCTTAGAAGCCTATGCTAAGTTTTAACCTATGTGATCTTCTTGAAGACCATAACAATCATACTTGGTCATACCAGAAGTCCCAGGCACTATATTGTATATGCAACAATAGTCAGTACAAAAAGTAGGTGCAGAGACTGGAAGGAACAAAGCCATACAGCCTTTCCCTCTTTACGTTATCCCTTTTCACAATCATGAATTAGGGACTTGGTCATACAAAAGGTTCCACAAGCACTATATTCTGTCTCCAACAAAAGCTTCTAGTGGAGGTAGGTACAAAGAATATAAGGAAAAAAATGTATTCTTTCCCTCTTGATATTGTATCTTTTGGCAATTATAAACTATGAGATTCTTGTACTAAATGTTACATTCAGATCATGGATATGTACTCCTGGCATTTATCTATCCCCCTAAACTTTTGATCTCCAAAACATCCCACCACACTGAATTTTATTTTGAAAGTCCTGCAGAAAAGCATCTGCATTTGGTGCTTTTAAAACATCCATCTGGTAATCCATGTGCTCCCTTTTTAATGACAGGTAGCAAATAATAATTTTCTACTCAATTTCTGTGTGTCATTCATGCTTTCATAGCTCTTTTCAGCCATCCCTTTTACAGGTTGAAGAGATCCAGTCTTATTTGTCTCTTAGATAAGACCTAATCTAGAAATTCAAATGACCATCCTTGTTGCCCTTCTCTTTATCTTTTCTAGTTCTACTTCATTCTTTTGAGATAGGGTGACTGGAACTGCCTAAAGATTATTCCTGGAAAAGAGATGGTCTGTGGGTCATAGGACAGGTTCATAGGATCATATGATAGTACAAGAGGATGCTTCAGATTAGAAGGGGCCTTCTGAGACAATCTAGTCAAACCTCCTGTTCAAAGCAGGGTGAACTATGAGGTCAGACCAGGCTGCTCATGGCTTTATCTTGGTGGTCCTCTGCTGAATTTACTCAATTTTGTTGATGCCTTTCTTTTGTTGGGAGCCCAAAACTGGATGCAGTATTACAGATGTGGTCTAAGAAGTGCTGAGTAGAGGGAAAAAAAAGTTAAATATGTATAACAGAAAAATGTTTTAATACCTACTCTTTCACATGTTAAGGATATTTTATTTAAATAGGACTACTCACATTTGAGTGCATAAAGTTGTAATTTTCTCTGGATTCTGAGATTATATTTAGCACTGCAATCTCTGTTATCTTGTGTTTGATTTGAATTAATCAGAAAAGTAATACAATTTTTACTAGCTACTAGGAGTCTTGATTAATTTAGGCATGCAAAATAACTTCTTTATTCAGGTGTCTAGCTCTAGCACACTACTAAGAACAAATCCTACTTCTCCTAACTTCTCTGTGACTTTCAGCTCAAGAAATGTGAGTATCATGGTGAAATGATCTAGCTTATTGCCATCCATATCCATCATACACAGTCTTATCCAGAGCATTAGTTATAGTTACCAGTGCCCTAGGTTTTTACAGAATTGTTTCTTGTTCTTTCTCAGTTGCTGAAAGCTAAACTGAAGTTTATTCAGCTATTTGTTTCTTTTTCTTACCAGAGCTCTGGATTTTCTCCTGCACTCATGTTATTAAAGCAGGATACACTTATCCCAACTATGAATAATACAATAAACCAAGTAGAAATAGAACTTTAAATTGGGTCCAAAATGGAGTTTCAATTTTCATCATATGTAGAATTAATGAGTACTTAGAATTTTGGTAACTTTCATTTTATTCCTATGATGTGACTGACCTCTGGTGGGAGTCAGCAAATATTGTTTTATTTTAATTTCTCACTAAGAATTTTTTTTTCCACTAGTGATCCTATAATACTATTAGCCTTCTGCCTGGCAGGGATCATATGCTTTTCTACCTCGTGCTAACTGTCAAATTACATCTAGCAAAGGATTTCCTGTAGGACTCAGGCTGATGATTATTTTTCTCCATTTTTGCTGAGAAATGCTTACTGAAAGGTGTCAAAAGAAGAAAATACTTGAAAGAAGTTTCATTCATTACACCTAGTTCATGCAGTTGTTTTATTAGATGCATACAGTCTCTGCTGTGGCTAAAATCAATAGCTTTTAATAAGCTATTTTAAGTGGAGGAACTGCCACTTTGGCAGTGCTGTTGATGTTGTCCGTTGGTAGTTACAGCATTAAGATTGCCCAGAATTCATTTTGGGAAATGGAGTATCTATCACAGAGTCCAACATTTGCAAATGAGATCAGACCATCAGAAAGTCCTGCTTGCCCTTAGTGACTTTTACAGGGTAGATTTTGAACACAGAGGTTCTGCAGGACCTGAGGAAGTGCAAGGTGACAGACTCTTCCTGGCTGATGATTACCAGTAGTTTTCAAAAAGCAGCTTTTTTACCAACACAGGATGTTGACTACTCTGAACTGGCTGGCAGACAGGCTCTAGTTACAAAATCTAGCACTGGGGTGAGATTCACTTTGAGACTGGGGCACTTACATTGAAGCACTGGACCAGTAGGTATATAAACTGCCATTATCATTAATTTCTCACAGGAGTCCCACAAGATCTTTCACAGTCTCTCACTGTGTAGCTCAGTTTACTAGAGGCTAGGTGTTTAGGGTAAAATGAATTGTTATCTGGAATCTATTGACTGTATTGTTTAGATCATTATTGACTATAACGGGAATTTTAAACACCTAAATTTAAGCCATCTGAATCCCTCCCCAGATATTTGCTAGCAACAGACTAGGTAATGCCACCCTCCTGCAGTGATCCTGACCATAAGACCGCTGCGTATCGCAGAGTTACTGGCCCAGATAACATTGAACCTGAGAAGGCGCAGGCATGTGCTGTGCTGTGCTGCACATGCCGCCTGGCTGTCAGGCCTGTGGTGTGCCGCATTTGTCCCATGGCCGCCAGACAAACTCAGCCAGCTCGTTGTAACAGAGGAGGCTGCAAGGCTGCTCCCACTTGGTACCTGTGAGTGCACCACCTGAGTGGCCTTGCCTTTATCTAAAAGTGCAGCAGGAAGTCCTGTGAATATCCTTCCAGTTTAACAGTAGAAATGATGAATAGACTTGGTTTATTGTAAGAAAATCCTATAGTAGCTCAAATGACCAACATGGGGTAACCATTTCTACAGGCAGGGTCCGCACAGCGTGCTGCATGCTGATCAGAGGCCCATTCAATGCTGCACAACTTACGGCTCCCAGCATCTAAAGGGAGGTAAGATTATCTGTACTATTCTCTCTTTCTTTATAGTGTTAGCTCTAATAAATAGCATTTTAAATGATACTTAACGGAGTCAGGGTGACTTTCTAACTGGGATCATAATAGAACAGCACCTCCTGGTGCAAAACACCTCCTTTAATGATTTTCTTCTTTTTTCAGAAATACTTGTGGGATTTCTAGCCTACTGCGAAAAAGTAACCTTAGAGGCATATTGATGCCAGTCAAAACAAATACTTTAGAATCAAAAAAGTGTGTTGAGGCTGATTTTGTTCCCTTCTCCAGGTATTCTACAGCTCCACCTGGCTTGGCAGAATTTCTTCAAGGTGGAAAAAGCAAAGAGCTGGCAAATGTAATTATCTGTTACTCCTTTTATTATAGACCGGAACAGATAAATATTATAGACTGGAATAAAGGTTTGCTGAGAGCATTATGCTTTTACACATCTGTATAGGAACAAGCTCTTACAAACAGTACATACAAGTCATTTTGTTAAAGGCAGCACATACTAATGTCATGGTATGTGCCCAGGTCATACAACAGTCACTCATATCAATGTATGGGTCTCTACAACAAAGGCCAATGATTAATCTATCGAGATTCTGCTTGAAATCACTCTCTCCTTGTTACAATGTCTTCTGCAGTGGCCTACTGCAGCATCTTGCATAATTAAATATCAAATGCAAAATGAATGAAAAACCTATGATGATAAACCTGAGAACTAACATTTCTAACTCTCCTGGATGTTACAAAATATGTACTCAATGGACCTATTGATTTAAAAGTACATTGTGTTCTCCCTCTTGCTTGCTTCCTTCCTCTTCTCCATAGCCTTCTTCAGAGAGATAAGGAGAAAGGGAGATCGGTAACTGTCCTATCATTCAGTCCCACTAACAACACCTCTTATTTCACAGAGAGCAATCGTATTTTCTCTCAAATGGTTTATTTCATACACTTGTAATTAAACTTGAAGCAATTATTCTCATCTTACATTTAGCATTAAATTAAATCCTGTGAACTAGGTTTCTTTCTTTTTTTCTGAATATCTTGGCACTAATTTGAACTAATAGATAAAGAAATCATAGAAACATTTGTGTTGAGTCAGAAGCTATGTGTTATGAGTTGCTTATGTTTTAAAATGACTAGGCACTCAATTTTTTTAGTTTTAGATAATTGCAGAAACCAGGAGTAATTTCAGGTCTTTAATGATAGACAACTTTTCTACTCATTTTCAGTAACTCTTTCCTGGTAGAAAGGAAGAAAATTATATTGCCAGCTCTACTACAACTACTATGTGATGGTTTAAATTTATCCTTACTCACGCTGCAAATTCTTAACACTTAAAATGAGTTTTGGTAATGCCAACCTGGGATTGCAAGAAAACAAGGCTCAGGATGCCATGGGAGAGTATGAGATGCTACAGGCGAGGATGAGGGGTGGTGATGCTCGGTGAGGTGAAGCGAGTTCCAGCAGTGGTGTAAACGCCTGGAGGAGGGAGAGATATCATGGTGGGTGAACCACTGAGAGACCAACTCCTCTGTGTGCCTGCAAGGACAAAGCCTCTTCTGTGGCGGGCAGGCGCAGGGCCTGCTGTGCCCTTACAGACCATCACCATGGCTCCCTTCAGGGTGCTGTGTGAGGCCATGGCTGGCATAGGAGTGAAATGGTGTTTGCTCTAAACTAGGGTCAGAATCAGGAGAAAAGGTCTGGCCGTTACCAAAAATGCTGCAGAGGCACCTATGTGGGTTTGAAATCTTACTTTTAATGTGCACTCACTTACGCAAGGCGGTTGTTGAGTGCTTCTTTATGCATGTTTGTAAAGGCTGAACCTGCACATGTTTTACTATCAGGAAGTGAGAAACACGCTTGCACAGGGGGCCCATTGGTTCCTGTCTCCAGCGGTTAGATGTCGCAGCACTGCTAAGGCCCAGGTCTGCCAGCTTCGAGGAGCAAAGACCGAAATCACTCCTTTGGCTAGGAAAGTCTTTCTGTCACGCTCAAACAGCCACGGCTGGGTCCAGATGCAGAGGGTTTGGGTGAGTTCAAATGCAGTGCCGTGTCTGGTGCTACGGAACTCTCTGGGTCATGCAGTGGAAGGGGGATGTGCAGTGGGGCTGCATGCTGTGGGCAGGGACCACACAATGGTGCTGCATGCTGCGGCTACAGAGTGTGTGGCACGTGTTGGGGCAGACCTCACCACTTTGGGAGAAGGAGACTGGAAGTTGCCTGGAGTCAGGGTTTTCCGTTCGTGCTGGAACTTCATTTTTGAGGTAGCCCTGTTAACTGTCAGTGCATTAGATTGTAGAGCTACAGTCTGATCTCTTCCCTTGTGGATCTGTGAAATCATCTCTTTACTGCTCTTACCATGTCCTCCATGAACTTCTGTCCTCCCCTCCTGTTCTGCCTGCTGCTTACTTCTTTCAGTCCCTTGTCTGTCTCTTTTATACTTAAGTAGCCTTTCAGGGACCAGATGCATAGCTAATTATTTGCTTCTAGCCCTCTTCCTTTACTGCGCTTTTCCCCGTGTTTAAATCTACCTTATTGTAGCCTCTCCTTGGCAGGAGTTCTCTTATTTGCTTTTCTTTCACCTTTCTTCTCCTATCGTTATCTCTTGATTACAAGTTAAAAGCTGACAGCTTTTAAGTAAGGGATGGTAATTTACCCAATACTTAGTAACATGATGTCAGGCTGTGACAGTTCTGTTGAAGAATTAAAAAAAGTTGGAGTTCACACACTCTTCTTGTCTGTAGTAAGATGTGAGTATTAATCCTTCATATGCAGAGGATGGAAGATTAAAGAACAGTTCCACTTAATTCACATTTCTTTCTACCTTCTTCCCTGCCTCCGGCCCCCCCTTGGTGCCACTCAAACCCTTCAGTTTTCATTGAATAAAATAGGATGTCATATTTCTTGTCAGGTTCTTTCATGCAGGTATAATTTCTTCATGCTTGCTTACTCATCTCTGGAGGCTAAATCAGTGGTAAGCAACATAGTGGATGTAACTGGAATGGGACCAAGTTCCAGAATGGAGATCTTGTTGTTTTCAAATTTGGAAAATTATGGCATCTACATAAAACAAAGAGTACTGTAACTATTTTTATAGAAGCAATGCATTTAAAAAAACCTGCCTTCTAGAGAACTTTATAGTAGTAAGATCCAGGGGTAATGAATCCTGCCTTTTATTACATCAAGCAAAAGTTTTTTCATTGATTTCAGTAGGGGCAAGATTTTGCTTGGACACACTTGAAACAGAGAGGTAAGGTCAGTTTTGAAGGCACTGTCACTATCCAGAATTTACTGAAACATCAAACGTACTGTTAGGAATGTAGAGCAGAACTACTGTGGTAGATAAATGCATTGTACCATTTCAACTTAAAAAATATTGGCAACAATGGTCCATTTTTGAGGTCTAATTAATGAACTCTACTTTTGAGAACTGCTGCAGTGGCCCAGATTTATAATAATCTAGACAAATATGTCTGGTGGTATCACTGTTTTTATCTGTCATGTAATTTTTTATATGTTAACCAAAGCGGAGGAAGGAAAAGGCAAAACTTGTTCAGAACTTGTTTGACACAAGATATTTAACTGTATATGTGTGTTTAATTTCTTATCTTTTGAGTGGTTTCAGTTGTGTATAAGCATATACGAGGTTGGTGTATGGCAAACCTAGAGGAATTGCTAATAGGTTGATTTTGAGCATTATATAGCTATATTAATTTTCTTTATATAGTCATCGTAAGTTCTTGGGTTTTGTAGGTGCAGTGCTAAACTACTGAAGAGTGTGATTCTAAATTAGTTAAGTAAAAAGCAAGAGAGAAATACATGATGACAGTTCAGACTGACACATTAATTATCAATGTTAAAGATCATCTTTTTACTTCCCGATAGCTCTTATAAAAAAATCTGAAAGCTTCAAAAGCATAGGAAGCCTAGCTTCCTTCTTTTATGTAAAACTTTTGCAAGAGAATAAAGAACATGTCTGCTTCTAGACTTCTGTGGTTTTGCAGTGAAATGTTGCTTTCATCTGAAATATTTTATTTAAATGTGGAAACAAAAATCAATTGATCATAGAACTTATGTATCCTGCCTCTCCCTGATCATATCTACAAACTCAGTCTTATTCATGTGAATAAGTGAAAATGACAGTTCATATATTACTGGGGATAGACTGAGAGTTTAAAAAATATTAAAAAAAATTAAAATTAGTTGGCATTAGTTCATGGATTTAATATTATGCCAAGAATGTGAATTTCTTTCAGTCTGCACTTGATTCTTCATTCATGAGTTTTCATTTTACTTCTTTTGAGCTGCTTATTTCTTTTGCACTTTGTAACTTCAGCATCCATATGTATTTCAGTTTTGAGTCATCATTTCTAATACTTTTAACTTTAGGTAAAATCACTTTGCCAGGAAGAATGAATAAATTAGAAAATAAAATGTAAACTGAATTTATCTTAATGACTTGGAAAATCAAACCTCAGACGGATGTGAATGTTTCAAAATATACAGCTAGATTCAACACAAAATAGGGGGGTGGGAGGGAAAGAATTCCACTGGTTTGCTGTTAACTTGCTCTCTTAATTGGAACAGGTAGAAATAATCTTTGTCCCTTTTGCCCCTGGGAAAGCTGCAGATGTGATTGTCCTAACTATAGGCCTGTGGATATTCATCCTGGTCTAACCCCTTTTGGAAATTAATGGAAGCAAAACAGTTGAATACTTTGAGAATATGTGCACAATTATTAAGTGTCACTTAGTCACTTAACAATGAGTTTTAGAGTTAATACACATGTATTACCTTTGAAAAGTACATTCTTTCATAATTTATTACAATTTATCAATATGCTAATTTATAATATAACTACACTAGAAATTCTACTAGCATCAGATGCTGCTATGTATCAATGTTTCAGAGCTGGCGGTTGATAATGTATAGCTATGGTAGCTAAAAACTCTTTGGTAGCATTAAGAATTTGTCTGGGGCCCAGAAAGCTGTTCGATTTGTTTTGTTCTTGGGCTTTCATGTTGTCTTCTGTCAATGGGGCTAATGGAAGAAGTGATCTTGGGCAGTGTGAATTCTCATCAGATGCCTTCCAACTAGATGCCCCATTGTATAAAATATAAATTTTTAATCATCTTCTGCACTGACAAAAGCAAGCGTCTGTTTTTGCTGAAATGCATGAAATTGTACATCTCTGACAGGAAAACAGCCCCTTAAAATAAACCAGTTTCCTATGGAAACACTGTCTTATTTTTCCACTAGTGAAATTTATATTGTAAAATCTTGATAGCTTACTTGGAATGTTTAAAGAATAACACCTACCTATGGCTACCATTTAGTTAAAAAAAAAATTAAAAATATTAATTTTGCGCTGGCCAGTGTCATATATTTTAGGGGGAGCTGAGCAGGTTTTGGACTAGTGTTTCTAGTTAATAATTTAATCTGCTGGTGAATGCTAATTCTTCATATTATTTACCATCTTAAATATGTTAGTGCAACAATGGAAATTTGCTTTTATGAGCAATTAGAAAACTTATGTGATTCAGGTGAAGGATGACAGTAATTTTCTGTAGCCAGTAGTATATACATTTGAATTTGCCTGATATGCTGTAAACAGATTGCTAATCCTTACAGTTGGCAGTCTAATAGCTCGGAAGAAGTGTTTTATATTCTGTGGCAGGGTCTTGCTCAGATTATTGAAGTGTTTAAAAAATCATGGTGATCTGCCCACATTCTGGTATTTATAAGCAAGAAAATGTATTTGTGTAAATATAAGAAAAGAGTCTGAAAGGCAACAATAGGATTTCTTTTTTAATCAGTTGCTCATTATTCATAAAATACAATGCAACCGTGAAAAAGGGTCAAAAACATTTTTTTGTCTGCTACACTTGTTAAATAATGACATAAATATATGTGCTTGACTTGCCTAAATGAGTAGTGTACTCTTCAACAAAAGAACTAATTTTACCTTTCATAATGTTGAACATTTCATAATCCAATGTCAGTGGATACTCCATTACTTTCAACAGAAGCCAAATCTAGTACTTACTCTGTACCAGATGATTTATCAACTCTGAGGTCATTACAATGTCCTCTTTCCTGCATAACTGAAGCTTAAGAAGCAAGTTAGGGCAACATTCTAATTTTCCTATTTCTCTTGATGTAGTTAGGGATATTTTTCAATTCCTTGCTCTTTATTTTCTTAGATCTTTTTCTCTTTTACTCTTTTTTGCCCCCTTTTTCTTTCCTTTCTTATTCTGTGCTATTTTTACCTGTAGCTCTGGAAAAAGATAAGCCGAGTGAGTTTTCCTCTCTGACTGCAAACTTCGCAGCTTTCAGAACACTCGTCTCCAGTAATAAGCTCAAAGCTTTTTACCTTGTTGCTGAGAGACCCCATCTCCTGACCTTACAAGCTCTGCTTGTTGAGGCTGATGGTTTCATTCAACACTACCGAGAAATGTAGCAAAAAGCACGGTTGGCTTTGTGGATGGAGATGTGCTTTTTCAGGAGTATTTGACTGGGGAATCTTGAAGATTAGCGTAAAAGATACTGACTTTGGCTTGGTGTTTGCAGAGGAATCAGCACACCGATGAGAATCGTGGGCTGGCTTTGGAGTTTTTGTTTGTTTGTTTGTATTCTGCTCTTTGGTGGTTTTTTGGTTTTGTTTTTTTTTTAAATTTATTTTTTAATTTTTTTATAAGCTGCTCATGTTACCTTTGTGGCAAGATGCAGTGGTTTTCTGACCAATAGTACTTGGTCCAGTAAAACACAGGAGAGTGATAGTATTGCTGACTGCACACTCAGCTCGATACCTCATTCAGGCTTGTTTATTTATTGCACAACATAGAGGTAATTTACATTTGGATTGCAGTGTATGCTAGTGACATCTCCCATTTGTCACTGCTGAGTAAGGTGAGTTGACGGTTGTCCAACGGGGAGTGTTTCTTTAAGGCTTTCTTTACAATCTTGTAATGTTCTGTAGTATAAAAATGAATAACAACTAAATTTACCAGAGCAGCTATTTCAAAGCTGTACAAAAAAAGAGCAGGGTGAAAACCTGTTGAAATATTTGTTCTTTATGAAAGTTAGTAGATAGGAGCTGCTTCTATGCCGTGACCACTGTGCAAAGCTGAGGTCAAAAGCCGTCCCTGCAAACAGGGAAATGTGGCAAATGCTCTTATCTGCTGTCTGTCCCTCTCAGGTTTTGAGACTCCTCCATGTATTAAGTTAACTCAGAGTGCTGCCTGGGGAGCCCTGCTGTGAGGCACTGCTTATTTTGGTAACCTGAAGAACAGCGAGGAAGCGTGGATAGCAGGTTCGTGGCAAGCTCCCCTTTTACAAGAAGAGCTGGCCAAAAATGAGTGGCTCTTCGGAGCCACTCCTCACTGATACAAAAACCCTGTATTTTCTCTGCAACAGCTGACTTCATATTTAAAGCGCTGATCAGTAAAGAGCCGGGTCTTGCCGGCCCTGGTGTTCAGACCGCCTGTTTCCCGGGGAGGCGTCCCGGCTCCCCAGCGCCGAGGCGGGCGCGGCCCCAGCAGAGGGCGGTGCGCTTCCGCAGGCCGCCGGCAGCGGTCGGAAGGATGGGTGCTCTTGGTTTGGATATGTAAACGCTTGTATAAACTGTTTCCCGTCACTTTCCGTCTCCTTTTAGTTGTAACTTTTCTTCGCTGAGAATTCCTGGAGAGCAGAGCACAATTTTTAACTTGAGAGCATTTAAAAGAAGTGGAACAGAATGAAACTGAGACATGATCTGGAATAATTTTGTCTCTTAGCATCCTGCTTTTTCTTTACCGTATTTAATTCTGTCTTTGCCTTTCCAGTAGCCTGTGGTAGTTACCTCTGTTCTATGGAAAAAAAAAAGCAGTTGACTACATCATCTCTTTTTAAAGTGAGTGGAAATCCCTTTTCTTTGAGGAGGAGAGTGAAGCCAGGTTGATCATGTTTTTCTCCCAGCAGGATGTGCTGAACATGGGTGCATCTGCCTGCCTGCAGATGGAGAACTGGAGGATAAGATAAGGTCTGATAGAGAGCGCTTTATGGGGGAGGACACAGAAGATAACGCAGTTCCTAATCTTAGACAGGAATTTCTTGAAGACAACATTGTCGATCTTGATTCAAGTCACTGTCCTGTCATAAAACTAGCCACTTTTTTCTGCTTGATTACAGTTGATTTGGTTCACGGAGGAGTGCAGTTTGTATTGAAGCCAATGCGTATCAAGCCAGTGCTAGGTAAGTAAGGGCAATGTAAAGCAAGGACCAGGAAGGCACATGAGAGGTAGGAGCACTGTGTTGGCTGACCTTGTTTTATGGAACTGCACCCTGGAAAAAACAATCTCTCTCTCAGCATCTCTGAAAAGAAAAGAAATTGTGCCCAAGCGTTTTTAAATAGCCTTTCTGACAAGTCTTCATTAATTGCAAGAGGCTGAGTTAAAATTCAAGGGGCTTTTATTAAAACAGTAACAGAATTGGCTCATAGCCTTTCTCAAAAACTGGGGAAACTAAATCCAATCATCTGGGCACTATATGCATAATCCATCTCTGCTTAGAGGTAGAGAACCAAATAATACTTTTTGGGGATGGGAAGAGGGAGAAGGGAGAAGGCTGGGGAGAGGAGAGCAAAAAGAGCTTATCACATCACTTTCACCGCTTATCACTTTCACCCTTCTAGTTTGGCTCCAATGCAAGTTTCTAAGGCTCTACCACTTAACACAGTTTAAACTTATAGGTAGGGATATTCAAAGGATTTGTGAATGATCCTGAAGGATGTGTTCTGTCCATTGGTTGTTTTTACAAGTTGTTCTATATTAACTTCTGCATTTCGAGAGGGGACAAAGGTCTGGAGGGATTGATGTAGAATCTGTGCCGTGGAAGGGAGACTCGCTATGTAGTTCTCTGCCCTCTTCAAAAGTTTTTGCTGGTCTTTATCCAGAACTTGTTTTACCAGGTCTGCAAACTGAAGCATTGTGCTAAGGTGTCCACTGACCTGCAGTACAGCTTGGTTTTCCAAATACTCCAGATATTGTGAAATGGGATATTATCTCTTGGTAGACCTTATCAAGGTCCTTATTATGTCCTTCTATTCAGCTTCCCTTATTTCTCAGCAAGTCTTTTGAAGCACCTCAGATTCCCAGTCTCAGTCCCCCTGAAAATCTCAAGGAGGGGCTGCTTTTTTCCCTTGGTCTTCAGGTCAGCACACTTATACACAGATACAGGCTTAGGAAGCCTTTACGGTATCATGCTTGGCATAAAAAGGTAGGGAAATGTATAAGGGAAATGTAGGGAATTTTTATTCTAGGGACTTTAACTGTGGTACAGCATGAGGTTGTGATGCAGATTGTGATCTGGTAATCAACCTCAGTGTCGTGGTTTAACCCCAGTCGGCAACTAAGCACCACACAGCCACTCGCTCACTCCCCTCACAGTGGGATGGGGGAGAGAATCAGAAGGGGAAAAGTGAGAAAACTCATGGGTTGAGGTAAAGACAATTTAATAAGTAAAGCAAAAGCTGTGCACGCAAGCGAAACGAAACAAGGAATTCATTCACTGCTTCCCATCAGCAGGCAGGTCTTCAGCCATCTCCAGGAAAGCAGGGCTCCATCACATGTAATGGTTACTTGGGAACACAAATGCCATCACTTGGAAAGTCCCCCCGGTTCCTTCTTCTTCCCCCAGCTTTATATGCTGAGCATGACGTCATATGGTATGGAATATCCCTTTGGTCAGTTGGGGTCAGCTGTCCCAGCTGTGTCCCCTCCCAGCTTCTTGTGCACCCCCAGCCTATTCGCTGGTGGGGTGGTGTGAGAAGCAGAAAAGGCCTTGACTCTGTGTAAGCACTGCTCAGCA
>WAAD01037783.1:30602-55185 GCA_013389945.1 Fregata magnificens
GATTTCACTCCATTCACCACCACTCTCTGGGCTCGGCCATCCAGCCAGTTTTTTACCCAGCAAAGTGTATGCCCATCCAAGCCGTGAGCTGCCAGCTTGTCCAGGAGAATGCTGTGGGAGACCATGTCAATGGCCTGACTAAAGTCCAGGTAGACAACATCCACAGCCTTGCCCTCATCTACTAGGTGGGTCACCCAGTCATAGAAGGAGATCAGGTTGGTCAGGCAGGACCTGCCTTTCATGAACCCACGCTGGCTCGGCCTGACCCCCTGGTTGTCTCGCACCTGCCCGGTGAGCTCACTCAAGACGAGCCACTCCATGATCTTCCCAGGCACCGAGGTCAGGCTGACTGGCCTGTAGTTCCCCGGCTCCTCCTTCCAGCCCTTCTTGTAGATGGGCGTCACATTGGCTAGCTTCCAGTCATGGAAGAAATGAGTGAGGATTGCTTATAATGTTACAACTTCATTTTCCAATCAAGGTATTGTTGATTTCAGTTTGTTTTGGAAAGTCTGTGTTGTAAGCTGGAGCTTGTAAACTGTGGTCTGGGATCTTATTGAGGAATAGCTTATATACCTGAACAATGGAACAGACTGAAAAATTTGTATCCCTGTCAGTCAGAGCCCTCAAGCTCCAGTCTTCTAAAGAAAATAATGTATAATAGTACACAGTGCAATGATTCTTTCTGTTCTGAAATCCTTTCCTTGTAATGAAGGAAAAGCAAATGTGTTACCTTGCATAGCAAGGTAAATAAGGTGGTTGAGAACAGCCAGCGTGGCTTTACCAACGACAAATCGTGTCTGACTAACCTGATTACATTCTGTAATGAGACAGCTGGCTCTGCCAACAAGGGGAGAACCGGTAAACAATGATGTTTACCTTGACTAAATCAACTATTCTGACGTGGTTTCTTACAGCTTTATAGACTGGTGGCCACAACGTGGGTGGGAAAGCAGCTGCATTGTCTGTCTCAAAGAGCAGAGGTGAACGGCTTGAAGCCTAATTACTGGCTGCTTACAAGTGATGCTCTTTAGAGGCTGATACTCGTGCAAATATTGCTTAACATTTTCATCATTGACCTGGATGATGGGATAGAAGGTGCCCTTAGGTTTGTGAATGACAGTGAAATGGGTGGGGGAAGGAGGCAGTCTATATGCTGGGCTATGCGTGGGGCTAGCATTCAAAGGGACCTCGACTAGCTGTAGGAGTGGACCAAAAGGTACCTGGCGAAATTCGGTAAGAACAGACATAAAGTCCTGCAGCTGGGCCGGCATAACCCCATGCAACAGCATAAGCTGGTGAGTGACTGGCCACGAAACAGCTCTTTAGTAACGGACCTGAAGGTGAATGGGAATTTAAATATGAGTCACCACTGTGTGATGAAAGCTATCCGCATGCTTGGTGGCCATAGTACGTGTAGCCAGCATAGCAAGGGAAGTGATTCTTCCCCATCATTCAGCACTTGAGATTGCATTAGGTGAGTACTGTGTGGAGATATGTCCATCCTTCTCCCCCCACCCATAAGGAGATTGCTAAACCGGAATATGTTCAGCAGATGACTATTGGAATGGTTAAGGGGATGGAGCACAGAGGAGATTTTACACTCTTGAAACCACAGAGTTCTCATTTTATAAAGGGATAGATATATACAATTATTTAATATAAAACGGGTCATTAAAGATTGTGTGCTTTTAACACCTAAGATTGTGTGGGCTGAGAAGTTCTGCTGTGAAAACAAAATCTGATACCTTTGCTACGAATCATTTTGGAAAGAATACTGTTCTTTCCAAACATACAAAGGTTAAGAAAAATAAAGTAATATCTACCCTTCGTATTCCAATTTGCATTATGAAAAAGATTAAAAATAAACAGATTAAAGGAGTTTTATGATTGGTTTATTCAGTATTCTCCTTTTACACTTATTCTAGTCTGCTTTGGTTTCCATAGCTACTAGTTTAATCATGATGCACAGAGCTATTTCTAATTACAGTATATGCCAGCATAAAATTAATTCTTTGAGTATCTTAAGTAACAAACAGCTTGCAGCTTGTTCTTTGGCATTTTATGACCACAAATCCTGAAGTAGCACATTAGCACATCATATTTAATCTGTTCAATTTTATTAAAAAGTCTTTAAATATATACCTGCTTAGATCTGTGTCAAGGGAGACATATTAAAGAAGGAATGTATTGCACCCAAGGTTGATGCATTCATTTCAAATTATATAGCACTTGTAAATGATCAGTGGCTATTATAGAAAAGATTTGTCATATTGAACATCCAATACAATCCAGTTTTGTTCTCTAGTTTTTATCAATGTGAGGTCTCTGTGATGTCTTTAAATTCTCCTTAGGCAAATATATGATTTCCTTACACAATAAAGGGAATGAATTACATATATCTTCTGTCCTGAAGAACTTGCAATATTCAGGACTCAGGCTCTACAACTGAGTGCAGATGAAGTGACATACAGTTCAGTGAGAAGTTATTCAAGTGCAGTGATTGCAGGATAGGTCAGAAATTTAAAAAGGCTGGATTTTCCAAGAAGTGCTAAACATAACAGTAGAGAAGTCAGTGGCAGCTGATGATCAGTGCTGTCAAAAACCATGCCAAGACTTGTTGATATTTGTTTTCTAAATGAAACAGACATTTGTCTTATTATTTTACCTTATTAGTGTACAATTTTCTCTCATGTCAAATAATATTTAAATTTTATTTCCGTATGCAACTGTTTTCCAGCTCCAAAGTCCGGGCTATACTAAAGCGTTGTGTTCTCAAATATGTTACTGCAATGTAAAGTAGAATGAACAGAGTCAGAACTTTTTGCATTGTGATTGTTGTCTGACAATAATAGCATGCTTAGTTAAAATGTCTTCTCCAGCTTTTTGACTTTTAATAATCTGTGTTGTCAAGAATTCAAAATAGTATTTCCTTAAATGTTTAGGGTAAAGGTAGAGATTTGCAGATTTGTAGAGATTTGAACTGGTTTTTTGACATACAGAATTTTGAAATATATAGAAGCAAACCTATTCTATGACTGTTGCTATAGAGGTCATCAATTTATCAAACCTGGAGTTAAGTGTGAAATACAGACTTTTTGTTTGCTATGTGGTGAGTGTTCTGGCAGTTTATTACTTTTTATATTGTTTCATTGACTCACCTAAACAGTGAAGTAGTATGCATTAAGAAATATGGTGCATACAAAGAGCTAATTTAAATAATTTTAAAATTATTGAGATAATTATCATTCAAACTGGTGTAAAGGTGGCTTATTGAAAGCACTTAATTGATGCCCTTTTTTACTCATGTTTCTGACTTGAGACTAATGTAGATCTTTCTTCTGAGCTTCTTCCAATTAGCAGAAAAGAATAGGTCTCTGTTAGGGGTGAATTTCTGCTTCCTATGTGAAGAACTTACATCAGTAGAACTTGTTTAAAATCTGAACTGCTACACAATGAATGCTTTTAATATTAATCTTCCCTCTGACTTCAGTAAAAGTCTTTCTGTGAGCAAAGGATATGAGTTGGGATTGTAAATAAGATTTAGAGTTTTAAACTTTTAAAAACAATACACTGACTACTTGATTTACAAGTATTAACTATGTTTAATGAGTATGGAAAGCTTATGTTCATTTTAGTAGCTCTTAAAACATCTTTCCCTTCAACAGTATTTGGACCATGGAATACATAGAAGATCCAGTGTCTCTCCCATTTGCTTCTTCCATAAACATCCTTGCTATATTGTATAGTGAACTCTGTCTTTTTATATAATGTATATTATATGCTTGCAGTTCTTACAAAACTTTGCCAACCTTTATTGAACTTCCCTAGAACCTGTACTAGCAGAAGTTTGTAATTCAATCACTTCTGGATTAGTTTTCACATGTTCATCAAAAGATGCTACAGTCATTGTAAGATAATTATTATTCTCTCATTTGTCACTTGGAAAATTATTTGCAGACTGGGAATTTTCATGAGGTTTTTTTGTTAAATCTGTCTTGCTTTATCTTTAGCCTCCATCTCAAAACTTTCTAAGATTCCTTATGTAGAAATCTACATGCATGCGATGACTGGTCTACTAGACTTTAAAGGAATTTTTTACATTTGAAATATATGCTTTTTTCAGGGACCTTATTTCTGGTCATGTGATTAATTTCTCCTGCATTACAACAAATTAGAATATACCTTTAACTGAAAAATGTAAAAATATTTCACTTTCTCATCTGTAAAGTACTCTTCAAGAAGGTGAAATATTAAAGTGGTTAAAAACGTAGTTCTATGAGCACTGTGTAAAAAATTCTGTTTCACCAGTACTGGTCGAGCTACTAATCTAAATTGACCTGGCAATTAAAGCACCAAAGTTAAAAGAAACAAAAACAAAAATAAAAAAATAAACAAACCCCCTGAACAAAAAAAATAAGTTTGCTGTTTGATGAAGAATGCTTGGAATGTTTCTTTTTATGCTCTCTCAGCTGTAGGGCACTCCCATCATGTTACTATCAATAAATGCTGTTGTAATAAATTAGAACAAGTAATCAATAGAACTTGGCATATAGCACATCACACTCAAACAAAATCCAATCTAAAACCTCCCACAATTCTTGATATTCTCATATATTCCCATGAACACTGTTCTAAAAGTTCAAATAAATAGGCAAATATTGGTTTCAAAAACTATGGGGCTGTACTAATAATATATAAGCACTTGCTTCTCTCATTAGAATTAACTGTGAAATTCCTTGTGGAATTTCCAAACAGCTTGTGGATTCTTGCTTCAAAATGTATTGACATTTTCAAGTAGATTGGCATCTTATTTGAACAGAGTGGTTGGTCATCATTTATTATTGGCAGGTGGAAGTGATATCTCTGTGTTATCATTTGTAGTCAACTCAAACTTTGTTCTGTCCTGAGTCTTCAAGCCTAATGGATATAGCATAGAGGACTGCTTGCATCCAGTTATTTTAAACATATTGACAATTTACTCTTTTATTTCACTGTGTAAATGATCTTGTAGCTATCCTAGTATGTTTGAATGACCAAATAATTGCTAGATACTTCTCCGGTGAACTGAGGAGGAAGAAAAAAAATATTGTAGAAGAGACACAAGAACTGATGGATCATATGAGAATGTATTTTGATTTTTCCTCATATTTAGTGATGGAGGAAGTGTGAATCGAGCCTACAAATTTAAAGAAGTTAACATTAGCAAGTTCAGATTTAAGATAACATGACTTGTTTTAAAGGTGGCTGAATCCNNNNAGACAGTCTGTAGCCAGGGTACTTCCCAGTGAGCACACACATATACACACACAAACATACACATTACAGGCACAGCCAGCCTTTGTGGGCACCTACCTAAACACGCACAGAGCTCATAAATGTGAACAACATGAGCCAGACAAGCATACTGACCAGTAGCTTGCTTACATGTGTCAGGTCTCTCTTATTCCCCGACTCCTCTCCATTTTGCTGGTCTTGTTCCTTGTTGATCCATCTTGATCCCTCCTTATCTCCACCCTTGTCTTCCCAAAATTAACAACTGGCATGTAATTACTTCTACCCCATAGGTCCCAGTTGTACTTAGGTACCGCTGGCTTTGCAAGAGTCCACTTCCCAAAAGGTCCCCATTGCCCCCCCTTTAATTATCCATGAGGTTCGGCCATTTCTGTCCTGACTCTCCCTTAACCACCTGTGAAATCTGGCCATTCCTCTCAGTAAGATTTGCAACTTTTGTCAGAGTCTCACTCTGTTATTCAATATGTCCGGCAATTTCTCATATTGTGTTCAGTAGTTATGTTGTGTTCAGACAGCTAAATCTGATGCCAGAGCCCGGTCATCTGCCCGCATACCTTAACAACTCAAACAAACACAGAACAAACACTCAAACAAACATCATCTGTTGATGAAATATTGCAACATATTTTTCACAGGCAATTCAATATGGTGTCCTATTTAGTGAGTGCAACTTCCAGGCTTTTTTTCTCCTGAGGCAGTGGGTTCATTTGTCTGTTTGTTTTTTTTTTTTGTTTGTTTGTTTTTTTCAAACTTCCCAATACTTCTGTACTCATGTGATAGAATCCAGGTTCTTCAAAATAATTTTCAGGTTCACCTGTGCTATTTCTTTGCACAGGTGTTTTGTACATACAAAAAACCCTGCATGTACCAAAGAACAGGTGTATGAAAATTATGCCTGCATGAAGGGAGATTCTATTTACTAAACCTGTACTTAGGTGGCTGTGTGCTTGATAGATTTGTAGGAAATTGTAGGTGCTGAGCAACTAAGGGTTATTATGTAACCTTTATGCAGGCTGTTCAAGACCACTTTTGAAAGAAAAAAAAAATTCTTAAGAAAAGTGTGGCCTGGTGAAGTGACATAAATGTTACAGCCTTGCCCCTCTCTGTCTCTGAAAATATGATTCTGCTGGGGCAAAATAAGAGCTTCTTGAACAGAAGATAGAATCAGTTTGACTGTGACTTTCCTTGGTATGTGACCCACCATTAAATTGGTATGATTTTCAAATAAACTCTAAATGCTTTGAGTTTTAAAGATTTTTTTTGTAAATGTAGAATGCTCATGCTCAAATTCTTGTGGTTTATATTAAAAATATGATCAACAGCAGCAATGGAAAGCAAACTGAGCTGTAATGCTGGAATAATTTAGGAGACACTGCTTGTATTTCAAGTTATACAGAAATGGTTACTAAAAACATATCAAAACTCTTATGAAGACTTCCTGACTATCTATAGTTATCTATAGTTCTTTTCTAGCAGGCATTTTTGAGGCTTGTAGACATGTTTATATTTCTGGAAAAGAGGTAACATACTATTTATTATAATTAAGGTAATTTCTTCTGTCACAGAATACCTGCTGTCTTACTTTCAGTGGAGTCAAAGATAATTTTTAAAATTTATGAGACTTTCTAGTGCATTATAAGGAGGTTTATATTTCCGCAGGATGTAGGTGACTTCAGTGTAAGGACATGCCACGCTAGTTATACGCATAGAGATTGCAGTCGCTGTTGAAAACATATAAACGTGGATTTGATTTGGAAATACCCTTTATCTGAAAATTGTGGTACAAGTAGCATAGTTTCCATCTACACTTTGAGCTGTATTATAATAACGCTTTACTCTGTCTCCTTGGTAAAATAAGGCCATTTGGTTCTTCTAATTTAGCCAACTATTCATATTGTTTTGTCTAAAATGGTGCATGTGTGCTTGTTATTGCTGGAAGAAATAGGCATTCGCCTCAACAATGGAAACAGGTTTTGCTAACAACAGGATTGTGCATAATATTTTAGTTCATGTCGCATCAGAGCTTTAATGTGAAACATTGGTTAAAAATCTTAGTTCATTCTAAAAGGCTTAAAAATATTCTATGTGACTCATTTAGGGTTTGTGGTTTTGTTCTCAATGTAAACTACAGTAGTGTGATTTTTGTAACATCTATGGGCTCTGAAATACAGTGTATACTTTATAAGCAAAGAAATTTGTACTGTTTAAAAAGCATGAAATGCAGATGTTTAGCATTATGCGAAGTGCTTATTTTGACTGGATGAATGTTCTGATGGGTGATGATGCAGACATTTAGATTTTATAAATGATTGCTTCTCAGAGTTGCCGGTAATGGAACTGAAAAAATAGCAGTATCTCTTGATTTTAGCCTTAAGCAGTTCACAAGACCTAGTTTGAGATGCAGTTATGAAAAGAGTAGTTCTATGAGAAGTTTTATATATATGGTAACAGTAATACAGTTAAATTCAAAATCTTTGTAGGAATAATCTACCTATTCAGTTTAGTAGTGGCTATGTACAGATTAAATTTTTTTAAGAGGAAATTAGAAGGGACAACTAAACAGTTAAAATGCTCACAGATAGCAGGGAATTTTTTATAGCATGAGGGAAAAAAGTCGTCCAGCACTCCTAAGCAGGTTCCTGTTGGAAGTAAAAAGACAGTATTTTTGAAAGTGAAAATTGTATCTAAACACAGAAAAGAGGAAAAGCTCAGGCATAATCTTGTGGTACTGTGTTTAAGTCAAGTGGAAAGAGGTTTGAGCAGTAACTTACTATGGATACAATCCCCTCACCCCGCAAAACTTGTTTAAGTCATAGAGATGCCATCAGAGGGGAACTGAGGTATGAAATTTGAACTCAAGAAAGATACAGCCATAACACACAAAGCTAAATCATTGTGATCGTTACTCACTGCATTGTTACTTAACATACAGGAACAAGATTCCACCTAATGAGGAGTAAACCTAAAGCATAGCCTCAAATGATATGCAGTAGAAGAGGTATTTAATCAGGAAGATAGTAACTGATTGCCAGAATCAAATAGAACTCATCTGAGAGGGCTATTTCAAGTGGTTTTGTGTTTTATTACGCTGGTGGAATTTTGACTAAGCTTTTCTGTTCATGGGTGGAAAGGTATTTTAAAGATTGAAAGAGCCTATCGAAGGTTAGGTTAGCAAGGGATATGTCTAATTTTCCATAAAATGTGCCCAATAACTGCTAGTGAATTCATATTGTATCATTGTTCCCAGCACGTGTATCTTTATAGTACTTCTGGAGGTCCCTTATGGTCTGTATAATGAGCTTAGTAGCAGTTATGAAAGAATATTAAAATCTGTGAGGAAGAAAACTAATTGCTAGTTTTGGTTCTTAAATATTTGAAGTAGCAAAAGGAGATTGGTGTTCAAAGCTGTAATTTTACAATCCATTATATGGATGTAAGAGAAAAGGAACAGAAAATAACTCTGAATTGACTTGGCCAAGGAGAGCACGAGAGTGGATCATTGAGTACAGGGTGTAAAAAGCATAGCAATTGAGTCATTGATCTGTTTGGGGAAAAGTCAGAGGACAGAGACCAGAATTAGCTTTGAGTATTTGGTAGGTTTTGGAGTGTGGGTGAGGTGTTTTGTTATTTTCTTAATGTTAGGTGGGAGGAATGAGGAATATCCTATCCAGAGAATGCTACAATTTGATGATGAGGATGCGTCATTAAAGCTGTATTTGAATTGCCTCAGGCAGAAAAGGCAAGTGAATTTGCATCTTCCATTTCACGGGTGAGTATTCTTGGATTGTACTTTGGTGTAAAATATGTTTTATTTCTTCTCTATCTGTATTTTACAGTAGAATCATTATCTCCTAATTATTGAAAGAAAAGAGTTGGCACTTAACCTCATTCTGACACCTACTTTACTGAAGGTATGCCAGGAAAGGGATGGATTTTATATATTTTGCTTTTCTTAATCTTCCTGTTGGTTATGCTTAGGAAACTTCCTGATTGGTGTGCAAGATGTTTTCTATATCCTTTAAAATGTCTAGCTTTGTCCCTAGAGTCCTGTCATAGGTTCCTAACTTTCAGACTTGGGACTAATCAGCTAAAGATTAAAATGAAAGGTAACTTGTAGATGCCCAAGTCTTTTATTACATCTAAGTCTTATCAAAGTATTGGAAAGACCTGAAAACATATATGAAAATTTAACTGCACATCAATCTCAAAACAGTGAGAAGTAGGAGACATGAGAGTTACTTGTGTAAACAGTTTTTTCTTATTCTAGTGCTGTTCTCTGGGAATCTATTCAAGCCTGAAAGAAAGAACTATTTAATAAGAATCCTTTGGTTGCAACTGCCAATGAGCACTCGCACTTCCATGAATTAACTTACTAACTAGGCCAATTTTTTCCTTTCCCCTTTTTTTTTTTAACAGTAATGTTTCCATCAGATATATTTACATATTATGATATGATGCTGAATAAGTCCTAGAAAATCAATCCTCATCTATTACATCTATTAGATCTAAGTGTATGAGATCTATTTGATTCTCAACCAATTGCTAGAGATTTTAATTGCTGTTGTATCCCTTGCTTGGACTGACAAACGTGGAACTTGCTTCTGAGTAATTTCTGCACAGAGCATACAGAGACTATCATGCTGAACACACACCAGCCATCTGACTAAGAAGTCTGATATATGATTTATCTTGAATCATACCTTGCTTTTTTTCTGGAACAAACAAGATATATTTGCAACAGCTAGGAGTATAGCAAGCGTCACTAGGTTTCTAAATATTTTTGAGACAGACATTGCAGTAAGCTCTTTAAAAGAGTAGAAAAGTTAAAGCTTATCCTAGCTTGTGCCAGGAGATTTAGACTGTATTCCTAGTCCTATTTTCTGTCTTTTTACTCTATATGCAGGGACAACTTAGCCTCCTTGCTTGTTTCACACACATTTTCTTTGCTAGATGTGTCTGTGCTTTTGACTGCATAATCCAGATATTGCTTATGTATTAGGTGGTCTGTGAGTCTGAGCCACAAAAGATGCAAATCATCACAGTCTTATGGTACAAAGCCTGCCTTGAATTAAAGGNNNTTTTATTTAAAGACTAACAAAGTTTTTAGAATCCTAAGTGCTTCATTCTTTAAATAGAGGTTTTTGAAAATTAATATTCCTGTCACTAGAACAGTACTGTAAACAGAAAGTAGTCATACTGCCAAGTGACTGTGAATGCAGGATTTGCTTTTGGAACTGAGTGGAGTTCTTTTGGTGTAGTTTATACTGTGAATGTTTTTAAATGTTATGTGCTTTCCACACTATACAAATGGAAATAAGAGTATGTCAAAATATACAGCTTTAAAATAAGTAGTATGTTTACTTGCAGATTTTACGTTGTATGGCCCAGTGTGCAAAGATTTTTTTATTCCCCTAGTGAAATTCAATAAGTGTTGAATTGGAATTGTATTTATAGTAGAAAATCTATTTCAGAAACTAATTTCTTCGAAAGAATAAGCATGTTAATTTTAGCTAGTCACAGTCAGCCAAGTTTATTCCAAAAGTAAAATAGAAATTTTTGTTTATTAATGTACTATCTTCTGCCTTCCAGGGAAACTAAAATAATTTTGTTCCTTCCGAGTACATCTATTTTGGAATTGCCACTACCATTGCATTCTGAACTCTAAGAAAGTCTACAAAGAGATTTACTCTAAGACCAATTCATGCACTATTTGAAAATACTGATATATATTTATGCTATTTTAAGGAAGGAAGATGAAATGGTTTTAGCATGCAGTGGTTCATACTATGGTATCTGTATGTATGTTATAGCGTCATCTGTATTGAATTAAAAGGTTAATAGTTGTATTTATTGGAAATATGCAACAGTTATGATTTACTTTTTAAATATATAGATGGACAAATTCTTTGGAGCTGGTAGGCTGGCCTGGGTACTAGCAAATGTTCATTCTCCTTTTTTTGTGTGTGTGTGAATAGAAAGATTGTTATGTTTGGTATTTATATCTGATCCACACTGGCAAAGCTATTTTTTTTTAAAGGTTAATTTTGTTAAAGTATTTCTTTCCATCTTTCCATAGCGTATAGAACTGTTAGCAGCAGAATGAAGTATATTCTGATATTTTTAATTCACTCTCCAATGGATACCTAAAAGAAAAAGGTATTCCAACGTCAGTCATATCACAGATGCTGATGTGGTGACTCAAAATAAAAACGTAAGTGGTTACTCTTAAGGTTTTACTACTTTGAAGTTTAACAAAAGCATGGTTCTTCATTCTCCCTTGAATAGCACATATTTTTCTTAGAAACATCTTAAATTGCATGTTGCAGTACTTCTCCAAGTTATTTTTTTTCATTTAGACATTAAAAACTAGACGCACTGTTTCCATTTAAATTGTAATTTCTTATATACCTAAATGAGAGCAGAATTAATTTGTAAGGTATGTGGACATCTGGAATTTTCTGTGGCCTTCCTTTTGAGTGATAACACATGAAGGTCTGTTCTATATCTTTATAAAGCTATAGTCTAAGTTTCAGTTATTTGTGTGTTCTGATAAGTTGTTTTTGCCCTTCAGAGAGATCTTTTTCAGGTATAGCACCTATTCAGAACTGTAAATTCAAATCTTGTTTATTTAATCTTACTACTATATCTATGCTTTGAATGGTCATGTGGATGGTCTGAGAACTGGAAATCTTCGTCAAGAGTCCAGCTGGACACGTGGCCTGAGTATCAAATGCCCAGATTTCAGAATTTGATGGAATATACAGGCCTGACCTTCTGTTGTCAGAAGGTGCAACTTTCAGGCTATGCTCTGTTCACTGTCATTACTGGCTGTACGTGATAAGGACAGCTTAAAATAGGCACTAGATTAACTGAATCATATAAAACTGTGTTGCAAGACTGGTATGGAGAAGGTACGGCGTGCTGATGGGCGTTCAGTAGTGGTGGTGGTGATAAACAAAGGGGAGCAGGTAAAGCACCATGATCTGCTGGGGCTTCTCAATACAGACGTTCTCATGAGTTTTGATAATACTGTTAAACAAAACCTGTCATTGCTTCAAGCTGGGTGTGTAATGATGGTTTTGGCAAAGGGTGGCAGCCGTGTCACTGAGTTTGGTTTCTGTGTCCTGATTCTCTTTTTTTTTTTTTTTCTTTTTTCCCCTTGCATTAATACTTTGCTTTTTCTTTTTCCCATGAGGCAGGGTACCACACTCTCTTCTATGAAATCTCTTAATTCCTAGCTGTTTGCATCCCGAAGGCTATTGCATATCAATCTATCTCATTAACTTTCTCATAAACCTGAGATACAAATAGCTACCAGAACAAGGGAGCAAAATTATATTCTATTTTAGATATCTTTTACATATAAATATTGATTAAAAATCATAAGCAAAACCCTGACCCTCTCCAAACCCCTTCTGCTAAGAAGAGCTCCTTTTTAACATATGGCAGGCTAACTTTCTGTCTTCATTGCTTGACTAGAGTTCTAGCATCTGTATTATTGGCCTGAAGGCCTTATCCTTTCCAGGAACAGTCTTCAGGCTATATCTGCTTTATGTAGCTGGATTAGGATGAAACAGATGGCTAGTTGCAAAAGAGAATATAAAAATGCATAGAAATATTCTAAATGCTCTACTGCTTCTCGACTTTGTTTAACGCAAGGTCATTTTGTGATTTTCTTATCCAAATCCTTGCTGAAGATGAAAATGTGCTGTGGGTTGTAAAACTCTTAATTCCCCACCCTTAATGGTCTGATGAAAGATTGAATAATCCTCATGGAAGTTAGAACATTAGCGTGAAGTCCACAGAGGCGGAAGGAAACCAGGAAAGCCTAAAAAAAAAAGGTCAACAACTTCTGATTAAACGACATGTTATTTTAATTCTGTCTTAGCTTAGTGGATGAGTTCAAATCGGTGGATTTCAAATAAAACCTCTGCTACACAGTCCATATAGCATGTGTCTGATACAAGTTGATATTCAGCATAGAGGTTTATTGTCCCAGGAAGCTGTTTACTAGTTTGGCGTGACCCAGCTTTGTTGATCCTTAAGGGATAGAGTTCTTACTTTTAATGAGCTTGAAGACCTTTACGCTTAATTGATTAGGTAGATTTTTAAAGTAGTAGCGCATGAATTGCTTAGCTTGAAAAGTTATTTCTGCCTGTGGTCCAGGGTGTTTTCCAGTATAACCATGAAGGATACAGAACTTTGGAGTCTGATAGTGTTTCCTTTTTTCACTTTTCCTCTGATTATCATCTCCTGTTTTATCTCTGGACCTTCTGATCTGTTTTTATTTTAAAATATTAGTCTGATGGATTATTTGCATACTAGATTATCAATTCAAAAGGTGAGTCAGTGGAAGACTGATGAACCCAGTGCTGCAGTGAATACAGTAAAAGACATTTTCTATATAGTAATACTTATTCCTGATTATCAGGTAGTGTGCTTAGTATTTCATCTTCTACGACCTGTGCATCTCGTGATATATTCAGCTGAGAATACTTTGTTGTCTGCAGTGTTCCCCAATATTGGTATTTTGTTTTGAAGGCTGTGGTACTTGCATCAGCAGTTTGTATTAGACAGATTTCTACTATTCCATGGGAAATGGAAAATGAGGCAAAATGAGGAACTTTCATTGTGGCTGATTTCACTTGGTTTTGAGGGTCAGCTGGCTCTCAAATTTGAATTCTATATTTGAAATTGAAGATAGTGAATATTGATATTTTGCTCTGTGGTCCAGGGAATAAAGTGAAAAGGTTGGGTCTTATCTGGCTTGCTCCAGGTCAATCATGACTAGCCCTACTGAAATCAATGAGGTTAGAGTAGCATAAAGTCAGTGCTGAGTGTGTGTCAGAGTAAAGTTCAACACTGTTTAGAACTGAACATTATCAGTGTTATTTCTATAGCCTAGTATTTTATCTTTTACTGTCACCTGGAGCGTCACTGCAGTCTCCGCAAAGCCCTCCGCAGGAGCTCTATGCCTGGCTAAATACTAACTAAATCATTTTGAGAAGTAGTTGACAGAAGGCCTTGTTCATAACCCCTATCCCAGTGTGCTATAACCAAAGCTATAAATAATCCGCCTCCTCTCTGTCTGCCTGCTGGAATGTTTGCAGAAGCAGACTTTCCTTTTCTTTTTCTTAACTAGCATAATTTCTTGTATGTAGTGTGGATAATGAAGACAAGGCTATCAAGTTTTATTTGAAATAATTGTTGTTAGTTAACATTTTAACTGTTTCAGATTTCCATAATGGTGTAAACTTGATAAAATTTCTCTTAAACAGCAGATAAGTGGTGGTGCTGCTCCAAAAGCATTTGTTTTGCTTAGAAATAAATACTTCTAAGACAAGAACTGTCATCTAACAGCTATGTTCCCAGCAAGATCACCGCAAAAGGCCTCGTTCAAGATCATGTTTTAATACTTTATTTATTCTCTTCTGATCCTAGAAATTACAAAGCAGAGTTTATAGAGAGCTCTTTGAGGGCCTCAATTGGTAGATTAAATGCCAACCTAGGCAATACTTTCTGCAGAGTCTCAAGGAATGGATCAAAGAATATCTTTTGCACTTGTGAGACTACTGTTTGAGTTTATAGCTTCATTGATCTAATACTGCTCTAGAATATAACTATCCTGTTTAGCAGAGAAAAAGAGGTCACTGTCTGAAAGCCTGTGCCCAATTTCCTGGTTGCAAAATATTTATTCTACTTGATGATCTGCTAGATGCTCTGGAAAAGGTAGTTTGAAGATTTTGAATGTTAAAAGACAGATTTTCAAAAATTCAATCCCAAGAAAGAATCAGTTCAAGTTATCTGTGGCCTTTAGAGAAAACTCTAAAGGTCAACCTATCCTGACTCAATTTATGTGTAATAGCTAATATTGTGGGTTAGCATGTTGTATTGGGTTTGGTAGTGGGGGGGCTACAGGGTAGCCTTCTGTGAGAAGCTCCTAGAAGCCTTCCCCATGTCCAATAGAGCCAATGCCAGCCAGCTCCAAGATGGACTTGCTGCTGGCCAAGGCCAAGCCAATCAGCGACGGTTGTAGCACCTCTGTGATAGCATATTTAAGAACGGGGAACAAAAAAAACCTGCGCAATTGCAGCCGGAGAGAGGAGTGAGAATATTTGAGAGGAACAACCCTGCAGACACCAAGGTCAGTGAAGAAGGAGAGGGAGGAGGTGCTCCAGGTGCCAGAGCAGAGATTCCCCTGCAGCCCATGGTGAAGACCATGGTGAGGCAGGCTGTCCCCCTGCAGCCCATGGAGGTTAACAGTGGAGCGGATATCCACCTGCAGCCCATGGAGGACCCCACGCCGGAGCAGGTACATGCCTGAAGGAGGCTGTGACCCTGTGGGAAGCCCGCGCTGGAGCAGACTCCTGGCAGGACCTGTGGACCTGTGGAGAGAGGAGCCCACGCTGGAGCAGGTTTGCTGGCAGGACTTGTGACCCTGCGGGGGACCCACGCTGGAGCAGTTTGTGAAGAACTGTAGCCCATGGGAGGAACCCACACTGGAGAAGTTTGTGGAGGACTGTCTCCCATGGGAGGGACCCCATGCGGGAGCAGGGGAAGAGTGTGAGGAGTCCTCCCCCTGCAGAGGAAGGAGCAGCTGAAACAACGTGTGATGAGTTGACTACAACCCCCATTCTCCGTCCCCCTGCACCGCTTGGTGAGAGGAGGTAGAGAATAATCAGGAGTGAAGTTAAGCCCGGGAAGAAGGGAGGGGGGAGGGGAAGGTGTTTTAAGACTTGCTTTTATTTCTCTTTACCCTGCTCTGTTGTGGTATTGTTAATAAATTAATTTCCCAAGTCGGGCCTGTTTTGCCTGTGAAGGTTAACTGCTGAGTGATCTCTCCCTGTCCTTATCTCAACCCATGAGCCTTTCGTTATATTTTCTCTCTGCTGTCCAGTTGAGGAAGGGGAGTGATAAAGCAGCTTTGGTGGACACCTGGCGTCCAGCCAGGATCAACCCACCACACATGCCTACCTGTTCTGAAAGAACTCAAGATTAACTCAAGCAACACATGATAGTTCCAGTGTCTCTTGTAACCTCTAGGTTTGGTATGTGTGGCATTGCTTTTCACTTTCATAAATCCTTAGTTTCTTTACATATTATATCTAAATCGGTTTATAGGCTGTTTTGCAAAGACAGGCAGGGAAGAAGAGGAGGAGGAGTTGCACTCTATATCAAGGAAAACCTTGAATGTATCGAAGACAACTATGGTGATTGTGAATGCTCTGTCAAATACCTCTGGGTTAAGATCAGAGGGGTTGTCTCCAAGCAGGACCTTACAGTGGACATCTGCTACCGACCTCCAAACCATGATGATAAAGCTGGTGAAGCAATATTTGGGACAATAAAGCAAGCTTCTGGTCAACAGAACCTGGTTCTCATGGGCGACTTCAACTAGCCAGACATTTGCTGGAAGAACAATATAGCAGCTCTCATGTCATCCATCAAATTCCTGGAATGCGTAGAGGACTGTTTCCTCTTACAAATGTTAGATGTGCCAACTAGGAATGAGGCACTGCTGGACTTGCTATTCACAAACCAAGAAAACCTGCTTTTTAATATCTCGGTTAGTAACAACCTTGGCTGCGGTGATCACAGTATTGTGGGGTTCAGGATCCTGCTGAGCATGCTGAAGGTTAGCACCAAGACTAGGGTTCTAGATTTTAGAAGAGCAAACTTCAGCTCACTCAGAGCTCAGCTGGGAGGGATTCCATGGGATGCTTCCATGGAGGATAAAGGAGCTAGTGAGTGCTGGGAGTTCTTCAAGAATGCTCTCTTGGAGGCACAAAACCAGTTTATCCCCTATAAAAGGAAGGGAAGTAAGCAGAGCAAGAGGCCCCCTTGGCTCAACCACGAGCTCCTGGGTCTGCTCAAAACCAAAAGGGAAGCATACCAGAGATGGAGAAGTGGAAGATTATCCATTGAGAACTACAAGGGCATTGCCAGAGTGTGCAGAGATGCAGTTAGAAAAGCAAAAGCTCAGCTTGAATTGGAACTGGCCAGAGATGTCAAAAATCACAAGAAAGGGTTCTTCAGGTATGTAAATTGCAAGCGGAAACAGAAGGAAAACATAGGTCCACTGTTAAACAGTAGAGGTGAATCAGTCACCAGCAATGCTGAAAAGGCAGAGGTTCTCAACACCTTCTTCACCTCCATCTTTACCAACACTCTTGCGTCCCAGGCGTTGGGAATCAAAATCCAGGTTGATCCAAACGTAGACCCACCATCAGTGAATGAGGAGTTAGTATGTGAATTATTACAGGAGCTTGACCCCTACAAATCGATGGGCCCTGACGTGATCCACCTGAGGGTGTTGAAGGAGCTGGCTGATGTCATTGTGAGGCCACTCTCCAAAATCTTCGAGAAGTCATGGAGATTGGGGGACATCCCAGAGGACTGGAGGAAGGCGAATGTTACCCCTATCTACAAGAAGGGCTCAAGGGAGGATCTGGGTAATTATAGGCCCATCAGTCTTACTTCAGTCCCCGGGAAAGTTATGGAACAGATCCTTCTAGGGGCCGTTACAACTCAAATGAAGCATGTGATTGGGAAAAGCGAACACGGCTTCACTAAGGGCAGATCGTGCCTGACAAATCTGGTTGCCTTCTACGATAAAGTGACCTGCTCGGCTGACATGGGGCGAGTGGTGGACGTTGTCTACCTGGACTTCTCCAAGGCTTTCAATACGGTTCCCCACGGCCTCCTCCTGGAGAAACTGATGCGTTATGGCCTAGACAAGTGGTCTGTGTGGTGGGTGGGAAATTGGCTGACAGACCGCACTCAGAGGGTGGTGGTAAATAGCTCCTTTTCAAACTGGCAACCCATCACAAGTGGGGTCCCCCAGGGATCGATATGGGGCCCAGTGTTATTCAATATCTTCATAAGTGATCTGGATAATCTGCAGGAAGATCTTGATAGGCTGGAAGAGTGGGCTAACAGGAACCTCATGAAGTTTAACAAGGACAAGTATAAGGTCTTGCACCTGGGAAAACATAATCCAGGAGTGCAGCACAGACTGGGATCCAGCTGGCTGGAGAGCAGCTCTATGGAAAGGGACCTGGGGGTCCTGGTGGACAGGAAGCTTAATATGTGTGAAGCGTGCCGCTGCTGCCAAGAAGGCCAATAGGATGCTGGGTTGCATCAAAAAGGGCATCACCAGCAGAGATAAAGAAGTCATTGTCCCACTCGGTGCTTGTCAGGCCCCACCTGGAGTACTGTGTGCAGTTCTGGTCCCCGCTATACAAAAAAGATGTGGACAGGCTGGAGGGGGTCCAGAGAAGGGCCACCAAGATGATCAAAGGTCTGGGAAGCCTGCCATCTGAGGATAGGCTGAGGGAACTGGGTTTGTTCAGCCTCGAGAAAAGGAGGCGTAGAGGTGATCTCATCACCATGTATCAGTACTTGAAGGGAAGTTACCAAGAAGATGAAGACTCCCTTTTTACAAGGAGTCACATGGAGAGGACAAGGGGTAATGGGTATAAGTTACTCTTAGGGAGATTCCGACTGGACACGAGAGGGAAATTTTTCACAATGAGAACAGTCAACCATTGGAATAATCTCCCCAGGGAAGACTCTGCTACACTGGATACTTTTAAGACTCAGCTGGGCAGAGTACTGGGCCATCTCATCTAGACTGTGCTCTTGCCTAGAAAGGTTGGAACAGATGATCCTTGAGGTCCCTTCCAACCTGGTGGTCTATGATTCTATGATTAAACCCTTCCTAATACCAATGGTCTAATGCTTTGAGAAAGTATAGTGAAGGAAGGGAGATTAGTTACTTCAGTTTGTTGAGAAGGTTATTCTTAAAGACAAGAAAAACATTAAATTTCTGACTTGTCAAACATCACATTTTCCATCACAATGTTTTCATGATGAAAATATCTTTTAGATGTTCCATAAAAAGAAAATGGTTCTAAGGACCTTGGGAAATGTAATCCAGTCTTTTATTTTAATATTGTGATCAAGTAGCTCCTGTTGTTTCCAACTGAAATTGATGAGATTGGGTTTTAAATAAAGAAGTTGCTCCTAGTGAGGCAGAGATAGAGATGCTTGTGCATATCACTAAAGCTCCTGGGATGTTAGGAGAAGACAGAGACTGTAATTCCCCTCAATGAAAGGACAAGGGGATTTTTGGGCAATCCCTAAATGGAAGCTCCTGCCCAAAGATGTGTTAAATAGCAACGTATGCTTTGGACATGAGAATCCTTACTGGTATATAACTCTTTCAGGCATGTCTGTGTATTCACAGAGTTGCTATAGGAACATGATTTTGGATAGAATTAAGTAGAGAATAAACTGAGAACTTAATGTACAGTACTTTCTGATGAATGAGATGTCCTTTAATGCCTCATATCTTGATGCCATCTGGACTATAGTTCATTATTATTCCACTATGTCATATAGGTTTCTTCTAAAATATACTTTTAATTATGCTTCAGCAATAAATGCTGAGTACAATGAACTATTTGAGTGCTGAAGCAAGTGCTACTCTGCAGGGGATGGGTCATTCACAACAAGAAGTAGAAGGCTTAATAGCAGATCTCTCAATTTCCTTTTACATATGTTAAAAATATGCCTGTAAAAATCCCTAAACATACATACAATTTGCATAAAACTTCAAATAACAATTCTGGGAATTGACTGCACCAAATTCTATTTTAAGTATAATAGTCTTTTTAATTTAGACTTCTGGTGGAAGATGGTGCCTGACCACGGTGTGTTTTCAAAGTTAATGAACATTTCCTTTGGTTATATTGACTGAGAAATAAATGGCATCACTGGCTCTAGTTCCTGGTGTTCAGATGGTGTTCTGGTGTTCAAATATAAGGGCTGATACTGAGAAATGCTGAACTAGTTAGTCATCAAGAGGATGAATTGGGATGACATATTTAGATGTTTAAAATAGAGGAAAAAATAGACAAAATAGAAGTCTACATCAGTGAAAGGTGTATGGTGAGGGTAATGATAGATTTAATGAACTGAGAATTTAACAGGCTTTAGAAAAACACAGTGAAAACTTACAAGTGAAATGCACCAAAATATTTCTTTTGTTACAAAGAAGCATTCTCTAGGCGATACAGACTGCTACCAAAACTTCATATTAGTTTCCTCTAAACACCATTTCCCCTATTCTCTGTCTTATGGATATCCAACTGTGACCTGAAACTCAGTAGCTTCAAGAGAGATTCTGTGCTCCCTGCTGGATCCTCACTGCCTCATTGCAGTCTCTCTTTTTTTTTGATCAGAGACAAACAACGTTACATACTGGACAAACTGTAATCTGTGTCTTATCTTTTGACTGACATTTAGGCCTTTAGATTTTGAGTATGTGTATGTGTTGCAGATTCATTCTGCATAAAATTTCCAGAGACTCAGTCTTTCCTCTTCTTCCACACAACTCAAACTTCCACCCTGAGTCTCATTATTCTAAGATATAGTAGAGATATAAGGCTTTTCCGTTAAAGGAAGTTTATTTAAACTCTCTATAATTTCTCATTTTATATTATGTGGGTTTTTTTATTTTAGCTTTGTTTCTTTGATTTTTAAAAAGTCTCTTATAGTGTCCATTCTAAATAATGACATGATGACGTAGAACCAAGAAATTAAACTGAATTAGTTTTCATTAACTAGGAACAAGGATTTTTGATGTATATGAGGGTGTACATATTACGGACATGACGGATGGGAAAATCTTTCTGCATAAATCTACAGAAGTTCTGACTGAACAAGGATGTTGATCCTTATTAGATTGTGTTCTTGATTTGCTGAGTGTGTGGACCCACATAGCCCCACTGAAGGCACTCCAGAGTGCCAACTTGTGTGAAAGGGATGTATTAGCGGAAACTGTTTAGTTGCATTAGGGAAAGGTTTGGATATAAAAGACAAGGAAATACAAGAAAGTTGCCATTGGGAGGTTTCTAGATAGTCTGGAAAGACTTTAGTGCTGGAAGGGAAGAAAGGAGAACTGGTTCACAAGAAGGATGGCTTCTGGCACAGCAGAGAGTGGGCTACCTCCTTCTCCCAGCCATGTTATATCTGACAAGCATGGCAAGCATATGGCATATTACAAAAATTTGTAAGAAGATGGGAGTTTGGAGAAGAAAACGCCACATGTAATAAAAATTGGCAAGCATCTCCACCCACCCACCCCCCTCCGCCCCAATAAAAAAACTGATTTTAAGAGTCTTTGGCTTGCCATCCTGGAAGATGGACTGCTTGACAGAAACCAAAATCTCAGACCTAATGGCAAAGTGATTCTCAAATGCTATGGAGGTGGTAAGAGACAGTAAATATCTCTTGGTGAAATTTTACTCAGATAATGGGAGGATCCAGAGGATTGACTTGAGGTTTATAGGGGATGTACCTAGCATATCTGTAAGAAATCTGTTGTTCCTAAGTGGAAGAATTAGTAATGGGAATAGCTTAGATTTGACTCTGATTAGTAGAAAGGAAGACTTGAACTGAATTGAAAAACTGAGTGAGAATTTAGATTAAAACGAACGCAAGTCAAATTCATGATTCTTAAAAAAAGGGGATGAATGCATGTCAAAAAGTAGAGTTAAGCATACTTGAGAAACTTACAGGAAGGTCATCTGCAGGAAAACAGTAACGCAGAAGTTCTTGCTGCTAATAAAAGAAATTGTAAACTGCAACTAGCCTGATGTGGAGAAATAACAGGAAAATAATGATAGATCAGTAAGACCACACCAGAAACCCCAAAAGATCTTGTGGAACAAAGACAAAGAGTATTCAAAGAGTATGAAGCTACAGGAAAAACAGGAAAGGGATAGTGCTGAAAAGGTCAAGCCACCAAATGAATTACAACAATTGAGGAACAGAAAAGGTTTATTAAAAAAAAATTCTTATTACAGTAAAGAGAAATATCTGACTGATGTGGAGAAGGCATTTAAGCTTCAGCCTTCTCAAAAAAAGTTATTTCTTGGTTGCTTATTTTTAAAAAGCAACTGGCAAAAATGACTAGTACAGGGGAGCTAGAGATTGAAGACATTCAAGTTTGCAGGGCAATTGAATAATTACTGTGCAAACAGATTCACTCTCTGAACAAATGGACAGTTTGAGATGGATGGTTGAAGTCCCACAAGAGGAAAAACACAGTATGCATTTTTTGAAATGTCAGGTCTGCCAGTCTAATTCTTTCTGTAGACGTGACATTACATTAGGCTTCTAATAACAAAAAAGAACCTAGTGAAATATAGGAATTTATTCTACTTATTAATGGAATACTATTTAATCAAATATTTTACACCTACATTATAATAAAAATCCATGTTCTTATTCATGATTTGAAAATATTTTTTTAGACACTATTGTGGGCAGAAAGGATGCAACTTCTTTTATACAATCCTGTTTGCAGTTCTTCGAATAAATTTCTTTTGTATTCTATGAGGAGAAGACTTGCCTAAGAAGTGCAGCATGAAGTGTAAGAATAGAGAATTTTATTATCTATCTGACTTGTTTTCAATATTAATTATTAACAGACTCAGACTTCTGTGTAGCAGTGTCTATTCAGGAATGTTTGAATATCTGTTATTGATGGAGCACTCATAAGTTTTCAAATGGCCATCAGTTGCTTGTTTAAGAATTTATTTCAGATCTTACCTATAATACTTGTTTAATATTATGTAGATGTGGTGCCATGATACCTTATATTGGATATGCTATTGTGACAGGAACCTGAGTTTTCTAGAATGATCAAGTGCATTTGTCTAAATATTCTTCTACAGTGGGTCTCCAGAGAAGTGTTTTTTTTTCCTCACCCACAAAAGCCAGGATTTATAAGAATAAAACTAGAATAATAACCTTCTTAAACATAGAAAACTCAAAGTGATTATGTCAGGGAGAGCAGAAATAAAAAAGGGGGACTTGTAAACATCTGTCCACAGTGCCATGGCATGTGGGGTCTTACTTAAGTTAGTTCAGTGACTTTCTGACCTACAGGAAATTCTCTGGACTCCTCTCCGGTATGTGGGATGTTTTTTCTCTGAGTTTTGGTTGTCTGCTTCACATACTGCTCTGCAGTAATCTTATTCCTTTTGGTTAAACTGCATCTTGAAGCTCTTTGGTGCCACTGTCTTACTTCCTCCTTTGCCTGCTACACTCTTCAAAGTATCTCTACCATAAGCATGCTCAGCTGCTCCTTGGGGAAGGAGCAGTCTTCCCCTACCATCCATTCCCATTTTTTTTCCAAGGGGTCTTACCTGAGCTAGATAGTCTGTTAAAGGCACATAGCATAAATGAAGAACAAACCAATAAACCACTATCTGTTACATATATGCATATTCTTTTAATGTCAGTATTTTTTAAGACCATTATATGAATCATATCAGTAAACAGAATAACAACCTTCTGCTTCAGTTCCTTAGGGTCTCTACTGTAGCATAATAAAACAAGTGACATGAAAACCCTTTTAGCTATTATGAAACCCAAATAATTGTTTAAACTTCTATGAAGTAAGCTGATCTCAAACTGAAATAACCTGAATGGGTATTCTAGCTACATCTGGTTATGTAATAAAAGCATCAGACCAGACATATTTTCCCCTGGTATTAGAAGGGTAATATGAATGGGGAATTCTTGTTTATAAAAGCTGTCTTTCCTAAGTTTCTTTTCAAGTCTGTTGTTCTGCTATTTCTCCTCTCATTTGCTTCTCTGATTCATTATTCTTTTCATGCTTTTC
The DNA here is from genome assembly GCA_013389945.1 of Fregata magnificens. Taxonomy (NCBI): domain Eukaryota; kingdom Metazoa; phylum Chordata; class Aves; order Suliformes; family Fregatidae; genus Fregata; species Fregata magnificens. Next base: position 54,592 of record WAAD01037783.1, read on the forward strand.
TTTGAGCTCTTCTTTTACAGAAGAGATTGCATGAAGCTGTTTCAGAGGAGGATGTTTGACTTATTTTAGGGTGTTTCTCACTCCTCATTTTATTCCCTTTCTCAGCTAATCTGGGTTGTGCAGCCGCTGTTTCTTTCTTGCCCCGTGGCTTTTTATCACATACCTGCCCACTTAGTCTGCAGTTGATTCTGTCCACTTTGGCTAGAGAGGCAGCTAAAGCAGCTGTTACTTAGCCAAACTGTGAAATAACGATTAGACCTTAATCCTTGCATGACAGTCAGGGCCGAGACCAGTCCAGTCTTTTGATGAGAGAGACTGAGAGTTGCATTTTAAAGATTTAATTAAACTAGGAGTTTCAAAGGCACTCGGCATTGACCTGGTTAATATTTAATGCTTTCTCTTTTTTTTTTTTTTAATTTTTTTATTTTTCCTTTGGACTTTATTAAATTTCCTTAGTGTAAGTGTTGGTGATAACTTTCTAGGTATAGTGATGATCCCCAAAAGACAGTGCTTTTCATGACCTTTTTCTCATAGTAATACAGAAGACAATAAGTAGTCCTCTTCTATGTTCCAATGCTCTTCCGTGGATCTTTT